>BKCH01000980.1:600000-823201 GCA_008635985.1 Ficus erecta | reverse complement strand
CGTTGCAGCCACTGGCCACCTGCATAGAACCAGAGGTGCTTGAACTGCTTGTCCGAGTCTGGGCACCCGGTGATGAAGGTCCCCTTGAACCCCTGGAAATAGTAGAACCCCTTCGACGAAGGGGCCGTCTTCATGCGGTAGAGATTCTGGAACACAGCAACGGGCTCTTCTCGCCGAAGCTCGCCGACCACAAGACGTAGCAGCTGACCAGAAGGCGATACGCGTTCGCGTTCAGCTGGGCGGGCACGTTCAGCCTGGTCAGCTCCTGCCTCAGAAATGGGTGGAAAGGAGGCGCAGCCCTGCTCGGAAGTACTTCTTCGGAGAGGGCGATGTATCCTTCGGGGGCGATATGGGATGTCGTCAGGACCCCGGAGCAAGGAGCAAGCACGCTCTCCGGAATCCCAAAGTCCCCGGCGTAGCGAGGCCATGTACCTCTGAGTGACGGCCGTCGTAAAGTAGTCGGCCGTGTACACGGACGACCGCCGGCCAGTCTGGACATCTCAGCGTCTGCTCGGCGGTACACCTTCACATCATTGATGCGCTCGCCTTCCCGCTGTCGCGGGTCTCGCGCTTCAGTGTCTTCCCGGACGGGTCGGTGCTGGCCGACTCCGACTCCGACTCTTCATCTCGGCCAGACGTGCTAGCCTGGCTAGCGTTCTCCCTCGGCAGCTTCTTCTTCGGCCGGGAGATCAACGACCGGGGCGGGCCTGAGCCCTAGCCCTGCCCAGCTCCTCGACGAATTCTTGGTCGGGGCCGTGCTCGGGCCCGCGCGGAGTGTATTTCCTCGAGCCTTGCCGCGCCAGACTTTTCCCGGCTGCTCGGATAGACTTCTTCGCCCGGCGATGGTATGTCAGAGATCCCCGACAGCTGGTCGGGTGTCCTGCCCCTCGGGCCGTTGCCTCTCCTGTCGACGACGTCCTGGTACTCGACGTCGAGAAATACTTTCCCCGACATGTCCACGCTCTCGGACAAGGCCGCGTTCTCGGAATCAGAAACGTCACTCATTATCGCAGATAAAAAACTTTTACCCTGCTCGGATATGGTCGACGCTGATCTGCAAGTTCCTGCGCTAAATTGTCCTCGGAAGTCTTCGGCCTCTCGGCAATCTTGATCTCTCTCGAACGGTGAGGAAATGAGTGTCGCCCCCCCTCTATTTATAGGCGAGGGTTTTAGCGAAAAATCCGGGCACGATTCGTGAGGCGACCCTTCGGTTTCCCGCATAACCCACGTCGCGCCAGTTTCGGAAACTTAAATTTTGAAGTGTCGTTCGGTCTTCCCGCCATCAAGGAGAGACACGTTGCACTGTTGACACGTGGCGTACGGCAGACCTTTCCCAGAACATCTGTATGTCCGAGCATCCGACAACAAACCGACTTCGAAAACATGGTCGAGCAGATTATGAACAGCCACTACTCGAGATCCTTGGCCAAGTCAGTCCAAAGATGCTGGGGGGCTTATGTTGATGTCGTTTTCTCTGCTCCGACCTAGAAGTACTAATTCCGACCACCCGCAGCGATCCGGCAACCTTCTCGGCGAGCGGTTCCGGTAGCCGGACGTTTAGAGCCAGTAGTCATAGCCGACCACACCCCATAACGTCGCGAGGACAAGCAGCGTACTCGGACCATATCGTTCTCGGACCACCCGGTCACTCCGGTGGTTCCCATGTTTGCGTGAGTCATCCAGCCCACAGGCCACCTCATCACAGCAGACGCGACCCTGCCCTGGCACCCATCAGCTACAGTCGCGCCCACCTACTCCTGCAGAACATCACTTCGCCACCCGCCGCCAACCTACTCTGACACAACCTGCCCTCGCAGGCGCCGGCGACAGTTCCCTTCTGTCCCCCACTAGGAGTTCGGACACCACGTGGCACGAACCGATTGGGCCAATAGCCCCTGCAGGCCTAGGACCCTAGCCCCCCCCCCGTCGGGCGCCCTAGGTACCGACCCGACCGGGTCGCCCGAGCACCGAATCCGGGGAGTGTGCCTATAAATGAGGAAAATTATGCAAATCCAGGTACGGTCATTCTTGCCTTGCAAATCCCTGCCTCTCCTTGCACTCATCAGTATCGTTACTGACTTAGGCATCGGAGTGCCCACGGCAAACACCACACCGGTCCCCCTCATTCCGAGGTGCTTCTCTTTTGCAGGTGATCGACGGCGGAGTTTCTGGCTAGAACTGACCAGGCAACCCTGTTACTTTGGGTGTTGTTGCCGGAGTCGTTTTCGGCAGATCAACAGACTCATAGATTTTCACACACGCGTTTTATTTGTTTTATTTCAAATTGAATATCAAATTCTCAAGTTTGTCAATCTATCTATGGAATTTGAATTTTATGATATTGATCTCATGCTTAATTTATATTTTAGATTCAATGAGATTAATTCTCAATAGTTTTTGGAATTATCCAACTGACAGATAAATTTTGCTGCAGTTTGAATTCTTGAATGCAGGGGAATATAGCCATGAATCATATATAATATAAATTATTAGGGTAACAAGCTAATTGGGTTTGTTGAGTTCATGTGTTCAATTGTGTGCTTCATGAAATAGTAAATTCCCGCTCCAATCTGCGAATATTAATTATTGACAATTACAAAAGTATCTTTCTTATTTATTATTATTATTATATTTATAGTCAATCACTGATTGATCACGGAAAATTATCAATTGATCACGATAATCACTGATAGATAACAGTCAATTACTGATTAAATATCGTCAATCATCGATTGACTATATATATAAATCACTAATTTTCGTAGTTAACCAATAATTGACCATTAAAAATCACCAATTTACCGGTCAATCAGTAATTAACTCTGGTCAATCAGTTTAAAAATTTTGAAAAAAAAAAAAATATTAACACCTTAGCTTTGAACTCCTCATCTTCCCTTTTCCTTTCTCTTTATTTTCTCTCCTCGCCATCACAGCGCTGCTGCAGTCGCGGTCACTATCAAGCATCAAGCATCAAGCATCAATCTTTTCCTCAAGCATTGCGAATCACTGTGAGCTCGCAACAGGGAGAGAGAGAAAGATCTAGTTGCCATTCCATTGCGATCCCAATTTCGTCGTTGTCGTCATCTCCACGCAGTCTCGTCGAAGTTCCAATCCCAATAGTGAGCAAATCGGGTGTTGGGATCGCCAAGTTTCAAGGAGGAGAGAGAGAGAGAAAGGGGGGTCTTGGGAAGAGAATGAAAACTAATTGACCAAAAACATGGTTATTAGGCCATTTAATAAATAAAAAAATAATAAAACAAAACCATGTTCAGCTATCCATTAACTCGTCGAAGCTCCAGCCGCAGGCAGTGAGCGAATTTGGCGTTTGGGATCGTCGGATTTCAAAAAGATAGAAAAGAGAGAAAGTGACGAGGAGGGGGAAGGGGGGGGGGGTGTCTGAGGAAGAGAAATGAAAATTGATTAACCAAAACATGATCATTAGAACCATTTAACTAAATAAAAAAAAATGTTGAGCTCCTCCTCCTCTTCCTCTTCCTCCTTGATTGACCAAACATGATCATTAGGTTATTTAACTAAATAAAGAATATATATCAGACGACTTATTTATGTCATTGCTAAAGAAATAATATTAGCGACGACTTGCTGTCGCTATCATCCTCCTCCTACAAAAAACCTCCTCCTTTTTGATTGACCAAAACATGATCAATTAGACCATTTAACTAAATAAAAGCATATACATCGACAACTTAGTTATGTCGTTGCTAAAGAAATAGTATCAGTGACGACTTGTCATCGCTATAAGTGGTTCGTTGTATTAGGATTTATCTTGTCACTAATTCTTATTAGTAATGACTTGTCACACTGATTGGTAGACTTCAAGTCTGTCGCTATTTTATTTCATGGGGTGGGAAATAGGGTAAATTACTTTGTCCCTATTATGAACTTTAAACCTTGTCATAAAATACACATCAAACTTCAATTTGTAATATTATTCCCCCTGAACTTTAGCCATTGTGTAAATTTTCCCCCTTAGTTAATTTTTAATGGAAAAAAAAACATGTGCACTACAAATTTAATTGTATTTAGTAAAATCCTCATTTTGTGTTTTTTAATGTAATAGTAAAATAATTAAAAAAAAAACCTACTCTTCGAGCGTACACCTTTTCCACTAACGTGGAGTGTCTCATTGGCAAGCCGCCCCGAATTAGGTCGCCCAAACCCCCATCAACACCGTTTTGGTAACGTATCTTTTCCATCTCCGATCTTTTTGTTTTTCTTTTCAGTTTATATTGTAGATTCAATGCGAAGAATATCCCTACAAATAAGTGGCCACTACAATAATTTGGATTTTTTGTTACAAAAAATTTGGTAGCCCAAAGTCCTATTTTTGGTACAAAAAGTTTTTGCTACCAAAATTCTTTTTGGTAAGAAATTGTATTTGATAGTGAAATGTATGATATTCAGTTACCAAAAAATTTGGTAGTAAAAGAGTATGACATTTCGGGGACCAAAAATTTTGGTAGGCAAAATGTATTTTGGTAACGAAAAGTATAAGATTCAGTTACCAAATATTTGGTAATAAAAGGTATTTGGTAACAAAAGGTATGAGATTTAGGAATCAATTTTTTGGTAGTAAAATACATTTGGGTAACGAATTGTATGAGATTCCGTGACCAAATTTTTAGTAACAAAAGGTATTTCGTAACAAAAAATATGAGATTAGTGACCAAATATTTTGGTAACAAAAATGTATTTGGTAACGAAAAATACAAGATTTAAATACCAAAATTTTGGTAACGAAAAGTATTTAGAGCCGAATTCCTTTGTATTAGCCACCAAATATTTTTTAATTTTATTTTGGTTAGATCTAGGTGTTTTTAGCTTCAGCAGATTAGATCTAATTTTGATGGTCAAAAGTTTATTATTTATTTATTTTTATATGATTGGAATCGAGTTATGGAATTTATCGATAAAAAAAATAATTTATTTAGGAAGATAAGTAGTTGTTAATTTATTCAAACATTTGTTTTTTCTTTGTTTGTATATAAAAAACGATCTGAATCCAGTTATGGTATTTGCATATACTACGAAATTAACTCATTTAGTGGTAGGTGTAAGTTTGGTTAAGAATTAGTTTTAGGAGAATCGGGTTTGAGTTATGAAATCTGTGCATATATTTGTGGCTGAATCGGAGAATGTATGTTGATGCAGATGCAAAGTGGTTGATTAGTAGGAGATTCACCGATTCATCAGTTCAGAGTGATATCAAGCTATGGCCTTTCAAATTCATCTCCGGCCCAGGTGACAAGCCCATGATTGTGGTGAATAAGGGCGCCGGCGGGGGGGCGGGGTGCCGGCGTGGAGCAAGACACCGGAGCTCGCCGGAGTGAACCGTCCCTGCTAAGAGATAAATAGCGTAGAAGTTTTTTGGGCCTGATATTGGGCCTCCATCTTAAGGGTAATATTAGTAAGGATTATTTATATAAATATCTAAATTAAAACTATGATTTAAAAAAATCCATTTTTTTACATGAATGTCTAAATTGATACCTATAAGACCATATTATCCTTTATCAAGAATTGAAACTAAACAAATAAAAAATTAATTAAAAAAGAAAAGGAAAAATCTCTAAAAAAAAATGTAAAACTAAACAAATCTTTTATAAAAAGGAAAAAAAGACCATTTTACTTGCTTTCTTATAAAGAAAAAAGAACCATAACTGATATTAATTGTATAATACATGAAAAACATTCATTATAATAAATAATTGATCATTAAAATAAAATTCACAATCAATATAAAAAAAAATAGATAGTTTAAAAAATTATGAAACACTTTAAAAACCTTTTAAAAAAATTATAATGATATAACAATTTTCATAAAGAAAAAGATATCATAAAGATATAGTAATACCATAAAGAAAAAAAAAAAACATAAAACATTTAAAAATAAAACATCATAATGATATAATAATTGTCATAAAGAAATAATTTCATAACGTATTTAAACTTTAGAAACTAACTATTAAAACAATACCAAATAATGATAAATAAATAATGATCACAATAACGTTACAATTATCATAAAGAACCTAAATGATACTATACAAAAATAGGCTTTAGAATCTAAATCATACTTAAGAATATGTTTATAAAAAAAAAACCTTCATTATACTAATAAGCCATCACTATAATAAAGAATTACTCATTAAGATAAACATACGATAATGATGAACAAATAAGAAGAAAATATGAATCATAATGAAGAAAAATGATGTTAAATATAGTAAAATGACAAAATAGGTGCTATAAGCAAGTGTTTTTTTTTTTTTTTTTTTTTTTTTTTTTTTTTTGTAAATAGACATTTACATATATTATCAAAAAATGAACAGATTTTAAAATAGGACTCTAAAAATAGTTTTTTGCGGTAATTATTTCTATTAGTAATTATACATTCAACATCTAAACTCCTATGGGGAGTGAGTGCCACATGGTCATTTTTTGTTAAAAAATTTAACTGAGAGAAGAAAATTTACCATGGTTCAAAGTTCAAGGGGAATGATGTTACAAATTGAAGTTTAAGGAGACAATTTATAACAATGGCCTAAAGTTCAAGGGGAAATTTTGAAATCTGTCCTCGAAAATTTTCTGGGGAATTTTTTATGGGTGTAATCACTAGTTTGCGGAGGAAACATCAATGGCGCCGTTACTTTGCAACAAAATGTCTTTAGCGATGACAGATGTCATCGCTAAAGAGTTGAATTCCTAACATCTTGTCAGGTTGGAATCACCGTGTCAGAGTCTGTCAAGGGATTTTTATGACTGACTATTGGCGACGACAAAAAGTTATCGACACAAAGTCAGTCGCTAATTGTGATCCAATTTTCCCGAAAAGTGACGCGGTAATTAATGTCTATCATTTAAATTTTCTTGAAAATTTGATTTTACTTTAATGTCATCGCTAATAGTTCTTGTGTGATTCATTTAATGACCAATGGAAAAAACATTATCGTTTTTTTTATTTAAAATTAGCGGCGACGTGAAGAATTAGTGATGACATATGTCATCGCTAAAAGATCTGGTTATAAAACCGACACAGATTTTCTTCTTCCTCATTTTTTCCCTGATTTTCCCTAACCCCCCTCTCGTGCCTCCTCCGTTCCTCCGACCACACTCACCTCATGAAAATTCCTCTATTTTTTCACTTCTTCGTTGATTTGTGACTTCATTTTTGAGTTTGTTTGTGATTTTTACATGTAAAAGAGACCCAAAATCCCCAAAGTCTCCAAATCCCCTTAATATCCATTTTACATGTAGTCAATCACTGATTAACTAAATTAACAATAATATGTGGTCAATCACTGATTAACTATTTCAGAAAAAAAAAAAAAAAAAAAAAAAAAGGACCTTTTAACCTAATTTTTAAAAACTTCTTAAAAATAGGCTATTTAGCTAGCTATAAATCCCTTGATATATATATATATATATATATATATTTTTTTTTTTTTTTGCTCAATGGGAAATCCCTTTGATAAATTAGATTTTAAAACTATGACTTATCACGGGTTGTTTGCAAGGAAATATGTATGCGAGAAAATTCCACCTCTATAATGTTTGATAAATCAGGTATGAAATTAACCAAAATATATCTATAATCACCATCTCTACACTTTTGGTTCATTAGCTAGATTTCATTTGAACAGGTAACAATGAACATTATAGGTAGCGTGTCAAAAGTGGTCACAAGGCTGCGTTGTCTCTGGCTCTCGATAATTATTGTCCAATATAGTGGTCGACCAAACTTCAAAATCAACATTCACACGGTTTTGTTTGTGAACTCTCCGACATACACGGTTGTTGTTTCCTTGTGTATATGTTTATATTTTGTTCTGAATTTCAATGTTTCAGATAGGTGTTGGTGTTGAAATCCAATCTGTATAATCACATTGCTCTGAGTACACTCTAATTCGCTATGGTGTGTATTGAAATTAATGTACAATGTTGTACTTTTTTTTAATTACCTTTTTACGGACGGCGAGAGAAAAATATGCCGGATTATTGTTTCAATCCGGTCCCAACTCTTTTATTTATAATGAACATTTAGGAGCTATAACATAAAATAAAATGAACGGAAATTTTAGTGAAATGATTTTTTACGAAATCAGAAGAAATAAGTAATAATAATTTTAACATGTTTGGAGTAAATAAAAGTAAATAACAAATTTATTAGATAAAAAAAATAATCTATTTCCTGTCTAACTTGCCAACTTTGAGTTCAAGACGCAGATTCAAATTGATCCAATTGGCCACCAAACAAAACAGTCATGAAAATTGGTAACAATTTATTGAAGAAATCCTTTCTGATCTGCGTTATCTATGTTTTTTTTTTTTTTTTTTATCTAAGATTTTCTGAATAATATTTTCTTATTCAGGTATTTTGACAGCCGTGTTTTCTATTTTTTTTTTTTTTTTTTTTTTTTGGGTTGCTTTAGCTTCAGTAATGCGATCTAGAGTAAATAATCTCCCCAATATATTAAGTTTTTGTTTTTGACATATATTCACACATGATGTATTTTAATTTTAGTCTATCCTATCGTACATTATTTGTTGATTATCCTTTATTGCAGCATTTATTTACTAAAAAATTAAGTTTTAATACGAAATTATTTTAATTTCCAAAATTCCTTATTTGTTTTTGTTTCCAAAATTGGACATGCATAAGTAGCCCCTAGAAAATTTGCTAAAAACCCAACTTCCATTTTCAATTACATGTTTATCACCTGCTCGAAATTTATTTGGAATAAATCAATAAGAGGTGGTAGCTAGCAATAGATTAATGATACTTTATGATATTTTGGTTAACAATGAACATGCATGGCACGACAGACTATATAGGTATGTGTGTGTGTGTGTATAAATACTACAGCCCATCTTTTGTTAATGCCTCACCAAACAAACAGAACAAGAGGCTCATACTAAACCCTGTAAAAACAACATCGCAAACTAAATGCTCTTCATAAAACGCCTTAAATATCATAAATGTGCGTGTTTGTGTGTGTGTGTGTGTTGTGTACACAAATTTCAATCAATATAGATGTTGAAAAACATAATATGAAGAGATTATTGTTTACGTTCAAAGAGAAGAATGGGGCTTCCTTCATTCTTCAAGAACAAAAAATCCAAAAAGATCATGTTCATAGGAAATGGCGAACCTTGAAACAGCTCAAAACCATATCATTCTATGTCAAAGCCAAAATGTTTCAAGAACAACGCCAATTTCGCTGTATCGTCGCGTAATAGCAGCAAGTTGGCCACCGTTTGGACCATTCATGGTCGCAATCAGGGTGCTTTTCGTCATTGGCTGGGACGGTGGGGCGAGATCAGATCTCAAAAAGCAGGGAATTGTTACTTCAAAATGCTGTCCAGGCAATAAAAACGAAGAGGCTGTTCTTCGAGCCCACGGGCAACACAAACTCTATTCTCGGATCAGCTAGGTTTCCCTTCCAGGACTGCGTCGCGCTGGCAATCGAGACATCGGATCCCTACGCCGGTTATAGGGTTTCAATGGAGGAAATTGCAGGGGCTTACGGATTGGTGAGGAATAGTAACGTGGAAAAGGATAGCTGGGGAATGCTTGGAAGGTCTACTTTCGTGGTACTTAACTATGAATGAGAAGAAGAACCACGGATTTATAATTGAGGCATTTATAGACATGTATGCCGGGCTTCCTTCTTGCTCTAATTCCTGTTATTTTCTCTCTCAATGCCTCTGCTTCTTCATCCAAATCCAAGGATTGGTGGGAGATTAACATTAACGAAAGCAGTACTCTACGCGGTGAAAGTTAATTAGGGAATATGTCCAGGCCAAGATATTTGTGCACACGTAATAATTTGGTCAGTTTCTCTAAATTATGGTATTAGTACTAGGCTGTTGTTGTTGGGATATGTGTTCATAAACAAATGAGATGTATTATTTTACTAATTTATTTTGAGGAATTTTTTCAATATTATTTTTGTATGCATGTTTAGATGCTTTATAAATATCGAAAACCCTAGATTATTTAAATGTGACTTTAAATATTGTATATAAGTGTTATATACAGGAGGATAATATTTAAAGTAAAATAATCTAAATCTGTCCGTAATTAAAAAATTAAAGTTGAGATCTTTAATTTAAAATTACTGACCGCGAACCCCGCCAAGAAAAACGAGACCCGACAACGAAAAGGAATCCAAGAACGTTCTACGATCAGGTTTGGATAGGAGACCTCGACCCGTTGCTTCAACAAAACAAGAACCTTAGTATAAATGACCTCAACCCATTGTTTAATGCCAAACAAGAACCTCGGTATAAGGAAGACGCCACAAACGGTAGTGGAAATCCGTTTGATAAGTCAATGGTGAATGCCGCGGAAAATTCCAATAAGTTTGAATAGTTTTTCAAAGAACCAAAGAGAAAGAAATCTCACAATTTTACTGAATACAATAATCTGATTTTTACAGTCCCTAGACGTCCCTTTAAATGAACATTACAAGGAAAGTTCCTAAAATGGCTATCTTAAATAAGGCTAAAAAATCTAGACTAATTAAGGCTAAACAAAAATAGAAACAATCAGCCCCCTTAGTTGGTTGATTACACATGCCTAAGAAAAAAAGGAAAGTAAAAAGTCAAAGAACTAAAATAAGAAAGTGGAAAGTAACCAATGCGCCCAAATCAGATGTCCGTCCCAGCAAATGCGCCTAAATCCAAATAAGGAAAGTGAATAATAATTTAGCATTGATTGACAAATCTCTTTCCTTTTGTTGTAGCTTGAAACCAGACGAGATGCAGGAAAAGGAAAGTAAGCATAGATTCTCCTATTGACTTTCTTGAATCTGAATCATGTTTGTTAAAGACTGGTTAACTCGTTCATCTCCCTCAACAGGCCTCCATGTGCATGCTTGAGCCCAAATCCCTCGAATCAGCCCATTTAACGCATTTTGGAATTTCTTGGCCTGTGCTCTTGTAACCGGTCCAATAGGAACTTGAATAGGATCCGCATTCCACGCTCTTGTATTAGCCATGTCCTCATCATTCCCCTCCTCTTGAAAAGGATTTGTCCTCAAATCAAGTTCATTACCTACATCAAAAGGACTCAAATCAGAAACATTAAAGGTAGCATGTACATTATACTCACCAGGCAAATCCAGCTTGTATGCATTGTCGTTGATCCATTCCAAGACTTGGAAAGGTCCATCCCCTCTAGGTAGAAGCTTGGATTTCCTTTGTTGCAAAAACCGCTCCTTAAGTATGTGCAACCATACCCAATCTCCAGGTTCAAAGACCAACTGTTGTTGTCCTTTGTTGGCTTGCTTAGCATATTGCTCAGTTCTTCGTTCGATGTTGAGCTTTTCTTTCTCATGAATCTATTTTACAAGTTCAGCTTTTCTTTTTCCATCTAAATTTACACGCTTAGACAAAGGTAATGGTGATAAATCCAAAGAAGTTAAAAGGATTAATATTATAACAATCTCAAATGTTGAAAATTTAGTAGCAGAGTGAACATAACGATTATAAGCAAACTCAACATGTGGCAAACAATCTTCTCATGTTTTAATGTTCTTTTTAATAATTGCCCGCAACAAAGTAGATAATGTCCTATTACTACTTCTGTTTGACCATCAGTTTGATGATCACAAGTAGTTGAAAACAACAACTTAGTTCCTAACTTAGCCCATAAGGTCTTCTAGAAATAACTCAAGAACTTAGCATCTCTATCAGAAACAATTGTCCTAGGCATGCCATGTAAACACACAATTTCTTTAAAGAACAAATTAGTAACATGTGAAGCATCATCAGTTTTATAACATGGAATAAAATGTGTCATCTTTGAAAATCTATCCACAACAACAAAAATTGAATATTTCCCACGTTTAGTCCTAGGCAATCCTAACACAAAGTCCATTGAAATATCAACCTAAGGTTCATCCACCGTGTGATTCCCTAACTAGCAATTCCCTCACAGAGCAATTAGGCACGCATAATTTATTCTCACGATACAGGAATCCATCATGCCTAAAATACTTATTGGAATAAAAACATTTTATATAATTGATTATATAGGATTGGAACACGATTAATTATGAGTCTCTACTAATTTCCATTGTCATATAGAACATTCAAAATTGATCAATGATGGTCATATATGAATTGATCTTAATTCTGAATATTAATAGACTCCTATTTATTATATTGTATTTTTTGACATATCGAGTAATGACACAAATGAATAGTGTCAAATTCTTGGTATATAGGAAATATAATATAATAAATAGCCGGGAATATTAATATACAAGATGGAATCCATTCCTTCATAAGGAAGTTAGATGGACAGTTCACTACTACAAAGTTGGATTATACGACGGTTTTGTGAAACCGTCGTGTAAACGGAGGTTTACACGACGGTTGAACGAAAACTGTCGTGTAATCTGAGGATTACACGACGGTTTTAAATAACTATCGTGTAATCCCACCCTCGAGGGGGACAATAGACGACGGTCCCGAGGGACCGTCGTGTAATCCGCTCCTCGAAGGGGATTACACGACGGTCCCTCGTGTAATCCCCCCCTCGAGGGGGACATTAGACGACGGTCCCGAGGGACCGTTGTGTATCTTGAGATTACACGACAGTTCTCTAGAACCGTCGTGTAATCCTTTTTTTTTTTTGAAAATTTTAAATTTTGAAATTTTAAAAATTTTCGGAGGATTATTACACGACGGTTTTGAGCAAAACCGTCGTGTAATCCTCCGAAAATTTTCAAAATTTTCAAATTTTCAAATTTTCAAAAAAAAAGGATTGCACAACGGTTACAAAAACCGTTGTGTAATCCGAGGATTACACGACGGTTCCGAAAATTTTCAAAATTTTCATATTTCATGCTTTAGAATTCGCACGAAAACCCATTACTTAAATACACTTTCCTCTTCATTTATCATCATTTCATCTTCAACCCTCTAGACAACTCAAACTTTTCTCCTCCCCACCTCCTTTGCCCGTCCCCCCCCTAACTTAAAATTTGGTCACGCCGCCGTCACTTCAAACTTTTCCCAAACCGCTGCCATAGCCCCGGTTTTTTTCCGTCGCTGCCGTCGTCACCACCTCTCTCTCTCGGTGTTCCCATCAAGACCATGACTATGTTTCTTTAAAGAAAAGCAAGGTACCTTCATATTGCTCAATTTCTTGTTTTCTAACAAAACTACGAACACAAAATGCTTTAATAATTTGTGTGGATTGTAATTTGTAGTATTGTTTGAATGTTTTTTTTAAATTTTTACTCTTTGGAGATGAATGTTTTGTGCACGGTTTTGGCACTCTACACACATTTTTTAACATGGTTTTTATCCGCTCACCACATGCTCGATGAAATGCCAAAATGGATTTTTGTTTTGGATAATCATATAGAATTTGATTATAGTGTAATTGGGCTTAAATTAAAAAAAAAAAAGGTTTTTTTTTTTGTGATGGCACACATTACACGACGGTTTTGCTCCGAAACCGTCGTGTAATGTGTGCCATTGCCAAAAAAAAAGCCTATTTTTTAAAAATTCAAGCCTAATTACACGACGGTTTTGAGCAAAACCGTCGTGTAATGGTACACATTACAGACGGCTTTTGAGGAAAACCGTCGTGTAAAGTTCTCAATTTGCGGCGTTTGCTACTATATTTCTTGATTCGACGATGGTGTGAACCGTCATGTAATATTGAGATACCACGACGGTTTTGGAACCGTCGTGGTATCTTCCACGACGTTGGATTACATGACGGTTTGTCTAACCGTCGTGTAATCCACAATTTTTAGTAGTGGTTCCCATAAGTATTGATTCGGAGTTTGAATAATAAGCGTGCTCAATTTATGATTAGATCATAAATATATTATTTATTAGAGAATCAATTGTACTTAAGGAGAAAAAATATAATTAAAGAGGTTAACGAAAAATACCTATATTTAATTATGAACCGTTTATGGAGAATTGATTTATATGTAGTGACAATATCAATGGACAATTTAGATCCTTTGAATATAATTAGTTTTATAATTTTAAGAATGCAATTCCAAATTTTTAGTGGAATAATTTGGAATTAATTATTTTGATATTTTAATTAAGGTGTTAATTAATTGTTAAAATTATTGGAGTTTAAAATTATAATGTCCGTAGTTACTTTCAATGGCTTCATTGAATCATGTGAACATTATTTTATGTTGGGTTAAATTTATTAGTTTGGATTTGAAAATTATATATTAATATTCAGGCAACAAATTAATTGGATTAATTTATATTTTCAATAATATGATTATTTAAAATAAATTTAAAATAGTTTTAAATTAAAGATTATCTAGTATGGTAAGGACCACATTATAGTTGTACGCCACATAGTAGTTCACATTATATCCACAGACAAAGTGCATGTGGAATTTTGAATTTTGACACATGTGGAAAAGAAAAGATCAGCTGTTTTTATTTTAAATAGTTCAAAATAAAATATTTTTTTAATTAAAAAAAAAGAAACTAATTAGTAAATAATGGGAGAGAGATTTTCTCTCTCCCATATCTATCAAACACGCCCACTCTAGGGAGGTAGTGGGCATGCTTTTTTTCCACTATGTGAGGAGTGGATTAATTAATTAATTAATTGAAAAAAGGGTGTTAGTGTAATATTAAAAGAGGGTATATATGATGTATCTAAAAAATGGGTGAATACTAATTCCTTTTGACAGAGAAAAAAGTACGTACTTTTTTTTTCTAGAGAGTTTCTTCTCCTCTTTTCCTTCACTTTGTCTCATGAGTTGAGAACACAAAGTGAATCAAAATTCAGGTGTGTGATAAAACCCAAAATCAGAAACGCCCACTCGTTTCCTATTCATCGTGACTTGGAAAACGCTGAGAAAAAATCGTTGGTGTTTTCAAAGGATTTGGAATTCTCAAGAAGGTTCTTGAAAAAGTTCAAGAATTTTGACCTAATCAGACAACGGTCAATTTCTAAACTTTCTTCCTCCTTTATTTTTCATTAAATAAATATAAGTATTGTCGCCGGATAAAATTTTAAAGAAAAATTTTTATATGTACGATTTGATCTGTACCATGTTTCCGTTATTTTTTTTAAAACCAGTTTTCAAAACCAACAGTTGTTTGTATAAAGTAATTATAAGTTCAACTGTACATTAACTTTCACTCGATATCTTTTGTATGAATAATTTGTAGAGTTCTCCCTCGACTTCATAAATTTCACGTTATGAGTACATCCTGTAATTTCGAATATCACTATGGTGAGATGGCTATCTCAATATATTTGCCATCTTTTGTGGTCAATGATAAAGTCTGCCGTAGGATATTATATATCCCAAAGAAATCCAATCTAATGTACACGTGGTGATGAATACCTTTATCCGGAGAGAGCCTAGTTGAATCACTAGGCTGAGAATCATCTTGCAATCACTTTTAGACCAAGAATAGAGGCCGTTTGCTTCTTCTTTTTTTTTTCAAATGCATTCTCCCACTAAAAAATTTGAAGTTCAAAGTTTTACTTACATGGATGAACATATTAAACGAGTTACACTCTCTTATTCTACATAGACCTGTAACTTTGAGTTGCCCAGCCCGCCCTAATGGGCATGAGAGCAAAACAGACCGGGGGCCAAGCTGGGGCTAATTTACTTGACGGGCCAAGTCGGTCTGGCCCAAATTGCAAAAATTTAAGTCCGTCCCTGCCCTAAGTCTGACTGGCTTAAAATAGGGCCAGGTAATATTATTAAACAGTCCTCATAATTAATACAAATTCTAAAATGCACAACACAAAACAAAAGTGTGCCCATAAAAAGGTCAATAGAGTCCATATAGAACCAATCACAAGTGTGGAGAGCGTGCCAGCTGACCTCCTAGCAAAAACAACTACTGGGACGTACCCTCACCTGCATCACCAGAACTACATTAGCTAGTGCCTAGTAAGTAAAAACTATGCATATCAAAGAACATGGCAGGATGTACGAGCTCAACAAATTTTCATCATACTACCTAATTCATAAAAATTTGTAATACGCACATAATTGTGTACACCATGAGCCGCCCACCCAGGCCTAAAATTAGCATGCATGCATACTATTGAATCTTAACTATTAATATAAAGTGCTCCAATCTAACTCATGAGACACTGTAGTTCCCCGATCTTAGGAACTACAAAAAGGTCTGAAATCGGTCCCAATCTGTCCCATGATACCAAATTTAGTTCCCATCTAACCCAAGGAACTAATGAAGGCCACTTACAAGCAAACTACACAGCGTACACAAAATCAATCTCTTTCCCGTATTATACGATGATTTCTTTACAAAATATGCAAGTGCCATAATGTCATGCCTGCAAATGCTCCAACAAAATCATATCACATTACTTATCTTATGATGCAGTTGAAATGAATTTTTACTAACCTTGTTTCAAGAAAACAAAGAGAAGTGAAAGGCGTCAGTAACCTCGCGAAGCCAGATGTGTTAGCATGCCTATTTTAAATATTACAACCACAGGATCATAACATGACTCAAACAATATTCTTACTATAATAATCACTTGAGAAATGCATAAGAATAACCATCACCACACACACACACACACACACATATATACGTATAATTGTTCCACCAAGTATTGTTATAAACTTTCTCTAAATCTTACAATATATACTGGAAATCAGAAAACCAGTGTAAAAGAATAACAAATAATAGTAAAAACAAATCCAATATCTTATACTTGGTGTCAGCTTTCTAAAAAAATAAAAATCAAAGTGGAAACCCTTTTATGATAACATTATATAAACTCTACAATAATGAAACAACAAAATATGACCAGGAAGTTCAGTACATATGCACGAGATTCAAATATCTATATAAATATATATATATATACACACACACACACATGCTTACACATATATCTACCATAAAATATCTATATTCATATGAATTACAATATCACCAAATAAATATTGCAAAGCTCTGAACCTTACATTAAGGAGACTATATAGAGGCATATATATATATATATATATATAACTAATACGTATAAAATTCACTAGATAAAACTATGAAAAGGATACAGAGCAAATTTCTGTATATGTATATATATATATACACGAAGGTAATAACCAAAGCATAAACTTCCGCCAAATCCAAGTCGACAGCCAGCCAACGTTTATATCTATAAAGACACACACAATATATATATATATATATCATAAACATATCTAAATTTAGGGCATATAAAAGAGAAATCATAGCAACCCACGTTTCCTTTAAACAACATATATGAATATCAAGCTAATATACCGTAATCATACAGAAACTGCACATTAAATTTTGAAATCAACGTACAAGGAAACATAAATACATAACCAGCAAATCAATAAAAACTATTACCTTTTGTTATTCAGTGGAAAGAAAAGTAGTATTTAAGCCCAAAGTGTTCGACTCTAAAGAATCGTAATCACCAAAGGAATTCTCTATCTCTCTCTCGGTAGCGGATTCTGGAAATGAAAGGGTTCTCTCTCCCGGTAGTGGTGGGTTCTGAAAAGGAATGGATAAAATCTTCAGAATAAATGAATATTATAGAAACTACCCGTAAGTAGGTTTCATTATCTTTAAATGTATATATATATATATATATAAATGTACGAAAGTAAAACTAGACACTACCAATATAAATATTTATAAAACCAAACAATGTGAACCACATGGCAACTAATAATAATAATTATAGTAATATATTATAAGAATGATAACAATAATAACCATAACAATGATAATACTAATAAAAACTAAAATGTTGAACTATTTATTTTATAGCACATCGAGCTTCTGCACGAGAGAACTGAATTTTCACACTGCACAAAAACTCAAAAACAAAATTAATAAAAAAATTAAACATGAAATAATATTCTCTCTCTCTCTCTGTTTTTTTTTTTTTTTTAAAACTCTATATTAGTAGGCATCAAAATAAAACTGAATATGCTAATACAATAATGTTATTATTGACTAAACTTGTATGTGAGAACTACAGGCACCACACCCGACATTTGATGGGCCGGTTAAAAGTACAGGCAACGGACTAGTCCGCTTAACACGACTCATGTTTACAGTTTTCTGCATAGCATGTCATCAATGATATGAGAAAACATGTCATAAAGCTATCAAGCAAAACAACAACAAAAAATATGACAATAAACCACAATATCATGACTCCATCATAGAAAAAAAGAAAATTAAAGATTAGAAAATAATTAACTGAAACATACATCGGTCTTGTCTTGTAAGTCCGACATTCGCTTTCATGTCATCTAGTTCTCCAAAATATTGAAAATTGCATTAAGGATTTTTCCTACTTCGTTTAAGCCAAAATTAAATGTTTTTTTAGATACAAAAATTTTTTCCAAAAATGTTTCCTTCCAAAAAGAAAATTTTGTATTTATTTATTATTATTTTTGTTGAATACAGATCTGCCCTAATAGATCCGTCCACTTTAGGCTACCGCATACAAGATTACACGGATCCAGGCGCAAGTTTTCAGTGGGTGCTAGGCCGCGGCCCTACGAAGTGCACGGATGCTAGCCTTCCACCGAACTAGGTTTTAAATCTGTACTCTTTTCCTATATATATATATATATATATATATATAAAATAAGTTCTTGAAAAAAAAAAAAAAGGTCCATGGTAAAGTCTCATTTATACACCCTATCGGTAAAACTCATTTTTAAATCGTCTTAATGTAATCGAACGGCTGAAATATTGCTTATGCATAATAACTATAATATACCTTAACTCATGATATTATATACTAAAAAATAAACAAAAATGGAAATTCAAAAATATTCAAAAAAAAAAAAAACTGGCGTTCACCGGTGGCCCCCCTGATGCCAGTGACGACTCCGAGGAGGCCCCCCCCCCCCCCCCCCCCCCCCTCTTCTCCCCTAACACCGACACCCCCCCAAATGCCGACTAGATCTGGCTTCAGGGGAAGGCGGGGGGATTGGGGGGACTGGGCTCATAATGGGGGGGGGGGGGGGGGGGGGTGGTGTGTGGTCGTCGGCCAGGGAAGCGTCGACGGCGGCCGATGGGGAATATGTAGTGTTTTCTTTTTAATTTAATTTTTTATATGTTATTTTAAAATTTTTTAGTTTATAGTAGTATAAGATAATGTGCATTATAACTATCATACACAAGCAACATCTTAGCCGTTTGATTATATCGTAATGGTTTAAAAAGAGATTCTATTAATAGGGTATATAAAAAGGGTTCTACCGCAATCTTTAAAAAAAAAAGTAGAAAATATCCATTTCTTTTTGGTAAAGGCTGCGGTAAAGCCCTTTTTATATCCCCTACTAATAAAACTCATTTTATAGACCGTTCGATATGTTTTAATGGCTGAGATATTGTTTGTGCATGATACTTATAATGCACCTTAGCTCATTGTATTATAATTTAAGAAATTTAAATAAAAAAAATTCAAAGAAAAGAAAAAAGAAATTAGAAAAAAAAAAACCAACTCGTCGACCAATGCCCCAACCCCCCCCCCCCCCCCGGGTCCGTCAACGGCGAACCACCCACCAACCAGACTCGCAAACCCCCCCTCCCCCCCTCCCCTGCCCCCCGTCCGGCAATGGCGAATCGCGTCCCCCTCACCCCAACCTTCGAAATCTCCCCCTCCTCCGTTCTAATCCGACCTGTGAACCCACCCCCCCCCCCCCCCCTCTCTAACAACCCAACCTGTGAAATCGTCCCCTCCCCTATTCGACGACAACGAAATCACCACTCCCATGGACCCCAACCTACGAAATTAAAATCCACCCTCCCCAACACATTCGGCGATGACGAAATCGCCCACCCGAGTCCCCTCCAACGACTTTCCATTGCCCCCCCCCCCCCCTCCCTCTACCGACGAAGAAGAATGATCGGAGGGACTTTAATTTTTTTTTTTCAGCAATCCTATATATTAATGATTATTTTAGTTATTGTATACCATTAATTTTTTGTCCATTTGATTGAATTTGAATAGCTTTAGATGAAACTCTACCGATAAGATATATGAAAAAGGCTCTACTGCAACTTTTATATTTCTTTCTTTTATTTCCTTTTAATAAATTTAAGCAGCAAATGTAATTCTCTTCTCATTAATTCAACCTGCATATAAATTTATATGTATATATCTATATCTATATATAGGAAGGAGAAAGTGTACTCCTACACACTTTCCCCTTTGTCCAAAATGAAACCATTTTTTTTTGTCCTTTGATTTTCTTTTTCTTTTTTCAGCCTTTTTTTTTTCTATATAATTAGTCCTTTTCTTTTCATATTGATCAATATTTTTCATTTTAGTCTTCCTATTTTTTGGTATTTTTTTTTCATGCCTATCTTTTCTTATTTTCAGGTCCTTTATTTTTTTTTGGTATACTTTTTTCTTATAATTTTAATTTTTTTTCTATTTAAATAAATTTGTTTAATTACTTCCAACCATTTGCATAGCACATGCTTTAAATATATATAAACATGAATTAGGGGAAAAAAAAAACTTTTTTTTCTTTTTTTTCTTTTGGCCCATTTTTTAATTTTTTTTTCATTTTAGTCATTTTTCTGTTTTGATCAATTTTTTACATTTTATAATTTTAATATTTTTGTTCTTTTTTTCATGCATTTTTTATTTTATTTTTAGGTATTTTGTTGTTTTTTTTTTGGGCCTATTATTTTAGCGCATTATTTTAACTTCCCCCTACTCAATAAAATTTTTTAAATATGTCCAACATGTAGCACATGTTTTAGACTAGTGTATATATTTTTGAATGTGTGTACCAATCATAGGTGAGAGCTTTGGTTATATGGCACATATATATATAATCTATAGAGAGAGAGAGAGAGAGAGAGAGAGAGAGAGGAGAAGGGGTTGAACACAAATAAAGCACCAAGTATCCATGATCTGAAAGTGAGGCATTTGACAAACGCAAGAACCAGGCACAAAAATCAAGTACAGCACAACAAGTTAGAAAAACACAAACAAAAACAAAAACAGAAATAAAATATATATATATTTATTTGGCCCAACCACTTGTCTACTACACTTGGGAAAAACTACTAAAATGATCACAGCTAGCTTATTATTTGTACATTGAATGAATGTCCATCTGGAATTGTACAATCACAATTAAAACCAAAAAAGAGAACAATTTTCAGACTCTCTCTCCATGATCAGTTTTCACTGTTCATTTCAGATCCCCATTTAAAGTTTCTGCCCATCCACCATTATTACGATTAAAGACATTTCCATCTAGATCCCTCTTCAATTTCCGATCTTTCTCCACCACACAAACTTCTTCAAAGTCCAATATTAATCTTATCATCAACCTTGAATAAATTTAATATTGTAGGCCGTGACCTTCCCATATGCAACTTCCTCATCTTCTCTTTCCTCACACGTGCGAATTCAATGCCCTTCACATGGCCTTCGCACCCGCACAACAATCTAAGCACTTGTCGCCGGTTTTCTTCGACGGCCGATCATCGGATGACACCGACAACAGCCTCTGCGAAACGATCTCGTTCCAGATGTCGGTGAAGGCCCGGACGATGATATCCCTGTGAGAGGGAGAATTGAGCTCGAGAAAGCACCTCAGAAGCTCTTGAAGATCTTTCTTCACGTAAATCTCTTTCTCTACTATCATCTGCTTCATGGATTGTTTGAAATCCTCGAAAGGATCATCGGAGTCTTTTACGACCGCGATGCAGCTGTCGTTTATGCTCTTCTTGCTCGGATTCTTCTTCAAGATGTTGTTTCTTCTTCTGCGGGTGATGGTCGCCGGCGATGTCGTTTATGTCCTCGGAAGAAGGGGAATGAGACGTAGACGAGGATGATAATTCGATGGTGTCGCCGTCGGATGTCGAAATGCCGTCGTTTCTTCCGAGGCAGGAGCTCGATGAGGAGGATTCTGGGCGATTAGGGTTTTGGTAAGATGAGATTTAGGTGTTGGGGTCGGCTCGAATACGTCGGAGAGTTTAGGTTTTCCGCAGCCACAGCCGGAGTTGGCTTTGAAGATTGTTTTCAGAAGCTTTTTTGATCTGTTGGATGACATTGACAATGGAGATAAATAGGAGACTAGAGTGATGGAATCTCTCTCTCTCTCGTGTTGTTTTCTTGGTAGGGTTGAGAAATAGTGGCTGTTTGGGGAGAGAGGTTTTAGGGAGGAAAATGGAGAGAAAGTGGCTGAAGATGAAGATTTTGAATTGAGGAATAGGGGAGATATAAGAGATGTTTATGGAGACATTTAAGGGATGTGACGTTGGGAAGGGAGTTTTGGCGATAAGATTAGTTTTTTCTTTTTTCTTTTTTCTTTTTTTTTTCTCCCCAATTTTTTTTGACTTTTTTTTTTGGGATATTATTTTTCATTTCTACTCGTCTTTATAACGCTTATGAAGTAATGTGAACTGGATTCGTGATAATGCTACAATATTGATAGCTTACGAGTTTCTTTTATCGATCGGGAAAGAGAATATATTTTATTGATCTATTAACATTCCCGATTTGATCAAAGTATTTGGGTATGAACAATGGAAAGGAATACACATTGATTTTTTTTAAAATTCAAATACACATTGATATATACACACATGCATATATTTATATATACAAATATATGATTTTAAAAAATATTCTTAAAAACAAAATCCACACCATCTCATTATTGATAGGATTATTCTCATATATGCCTTGTCTCGTGAAGTTTGAAAATTCTCACTTTGTCATATGAACTTTTAATTTAACCCTATTTTACTATTTCTATCAAAATTTCAGTTAGAAATAGATCGGAAAAAATTGAGTTAAGTGCAGACATTTCTTCTTTTTTTCATTGTTTTTAGCAAAAATATTAAAAGAATGAGTTTGATAAGACTGACTCCCTTATTTGCAATTTGTTTTTAAATGAAATTATGATATAAGGGTAAAATAGGGTTAAATATAAAGTTCATGGGGTAATGTAAGAGTTTTTAAAGTTTAAAAAATAAAGTAGGAATAACTCTAAAATTCATAGAGATAAATGAAAATAATCTTTATCATAACAACAAATGAATATTACAATAATGTGCAGAATTTAAACACTCTTTTCCCAAAAAAAAAAATGAATATTACAATAATGTGCAGAATTTAGAACACTCTTTTCCCCAATTAAAAAAAAAAAAAAAAAAAAGGCGCACAACTCTTCTCCAGACATATATATTTTTTATGACATAACTAAACAATAATTATATATTTGACTTAAGTCATAAGGTACAAAATTCAAGTCCTTCTAAACCCCAAGTTAATCTTATCTTTATACATAAATTAATTGAAAAAAAAGAATTAATTAGTTTAACATGTTAAAAAATTAAGAAGTAGAATGGATACTTGTGATTTGAAATATAGTAATCTAATTTTTAGAAAAGTTTTATGTTAAAAAATTGTTTTTTTCCTCTAGTAAATGACATACTATGCTCTATATAAATATGTATTATAGCCTCAGAAAATGGTGAGAGATCATACATATACTCTTCTTTTTTTTTTTTTTTTTTCAATATACATTTCAGGCTTTAATTCCATTTGAACTTTAGATAGAAAATCAATTTTTGTTGGCTGGAAACAACTAATTTTTTAGCATTACTTGAAACAATTTAAGTGCTATAATTTTTGGAAGCAATTATAAGCACCTTTAACAGGGGTTTTTTTTTTTTAATTGTTTAGATTTAATTAAATTTTTAAACAATATTAGTAAGAAAGTAACAAAAAGAAATTAAAAAATAAAATAAAACGAGAAAACTATCACTTGTCGCCCGCTTTCTTCAACTGTTGTATTTAGAGCGAATGGTGATCTCAAAATATTAAAAGGGCAATAAATTATCCTGGCTCCACTTTAAGGTATGGATCAGTGATCACAGATAGTTTTTTGTAACTTTCAGACCTCTTAAAAACATTCAATGCTTAGGCAGTTTTGTTCAAACACCCAGTTCAAATTTCACCAAATAAAAAAGGGAAAATTACAAAAGTATGATCCCTTAATGTCAACTTGAATTAACACAAATGCCGTCAAACTCCTAGGAATAACAAATTTATACCTCAAATTTCAGTATCATTTTAAATTGATGAATTTGGTCGTATAACTGTTTTTGGATTATTATTTTAAAAAATGATCTTTTTTTTTTTTTTTTTTACTTTTAAGAAAATGACTAGTGATTATTAAAATATTGATTGACTACCTCAAATTAAGGGTGTGTTTACTTACGCGTAATCGGAGTGAGTAAGATTCGGAGTGAACATGACTTGAAGTGAGGATTCAGAATCTGAATAAGTTGCTTACTTGGTTTTACGATTCGGAATTGGAGTCACTACGAATCTCATTCATGTGTTTACTTAAACTCAGGATCGAAATGAATTGTTCTAAATTTACTTGTAAACCCCTTTATTTATTGTGTTTTCAAAAATTTAAAAAACAATTAATTTTTTTTATTATTATCATACTATTAATCAAAAGTAAATAATCATTATGATATTAAGGCAATTAAATTTTGTAATTTTTTGTTTTAAAAAATTAAAGAATGTAAAAAATGAATTAAAATAAATAAAGTATTAAAAATATAAAAATTGAAACATAATAATATATTATGATAAAAAAAAAAAGTTCTTTATTTACTCTAATAAAGTTAATAGTAATTAGGAAAGTTATATAATATTAAGTTAATAAAAATATATTATATTTAGTTAATAAAAATAATTAATATAGGTTGTTATTATTTTTTAATACAATATTTTGCAAGTAAATTAAGAATAAAATGGTAATTTAATGTTAATAGTAGGAATGTGAGTCACAATCCGGAGGGGGTCATAGGATTACCAATCACATTTCTCAATCCCAAATTGGTATGGAACCCACCATTCTCACTTCCATTCCTGAAAAAAAAAATGAGCAAGTAAACAAGCAATTTACTCTCATTTCATACTCCTAATAAGTAAACATATCATAAATATATTGACTGATCATAGTCAATCAGTGATTAACCGATAAAACACATTAATATCAGTCAATTAATACATGATCATCCACCAGGTAACCAATTACTAATTGACCAATTAAAAAAAAAAACTATCATTTTTCTAATTTAATAAGACTTGAATTTATTAAAAAAGATTTATAAAAGGCTATTTTCTCGCATATCCCTGTTAAAATCCTCCCATGTGACGAAATTCTTTATTAAAAAAAAATGTGTTATATCCACACAGATTACCAAAAGAAGAAGAATTCAACCACCAAAAAAGAAGACTACAACAGAACGAAGATAAGGAGTTCAAGTCCCGTTCATATAACATCAGCAAAGCGCAGGATATTGTCTTTATCTTAAGGGAATGTTTCGGTCGAACGTTCAACATTGCACAAAACTAGCTACTTTAATCACTTTTATCAAACTGGGTGTTCCAATTAAGGCTATTTACATTTTTGTATTTATATTTTGCTTTTATTTAGAACATATACATTGTATTCTGCAATTTTCTATTTTAATACCATTATATTACTTTTAATACACAAATATATTTGTTTCTTTGTCAATACATAATTTTATTAAAAATGTCCAAAATACTCTTGAAAAAAAAAAACTACAAGTTGGATAATTTACCTTTTATATCATATATTTTATTTTAATTCGGAAAGTATACTCTATTCAAGATCATGCATTTTATATTATTACATTATGGTTGTAATTTAAATTAGAATTTCTTTGATTATTTTTAGTTTTAAATTCAATGGTATATTGCGTATTTTAAATATAAAAATTAAGCATTGTTCGAGAATGTGTAGATTTATGTACTAAATGTAATATAATCATATGAAAATATAAAACTTTAAAATACATTAATACTTTTTAAATAAATACAAAATACATGGTATAAAAATATAAATAAGACATAATTGTAGTCTTTTTGTAAGGGTAACATGGGTATTTTGAAAGTCAAAATTAAATGTTGACTGTGAAAGGGTATGAATTTGTATAGTAAGCAAAAATCTAATAGTATATAATTATAAAAGTTCAAAACGTATTGTATACTTTCTTAATAAAAACAAAATATATAGTACAAAAATGTAAATAACCCATTTTTATTTTAAAGGTGCGACCTTTTTTAAAGTACATAATCACTGGGGATGGCAATTCGTGTCACGTGTCAGGTTCGTGTCATATTAGAGCCGTGTCGATTTTTTTCTTCCCCGACCCGAACACGACATGAACACGAAACGAAACCGCGACACGAACACGACACGAACCCGTCACAGGTTGACACGACACGAACTGAAATTAACCCGTGATACGAAATTGACCTGCGACACGAAATTGACCCGCGAGACGAAATTGACTCGCGATACGAAATTAACACAAAATTGACCCGCGACACGAAATTGACAAGAAATTTGACCCGAAATTGACCCGCGACACGAAATTTGACCCGAAATTGACACGAAAAAATTCGTGTCGTGTTCGGGTTGGACCCGTCCTTAAATCCCTTAATAAAATTAGGAAAATGATAAAATATTTAAATCCCTTCTTGTTTCTTTTCCTTTTTTGGGTAGGGCTAAATATGACCATCCCTTTCATACTCCACTTTTGATTGCTTATTATCTCGCTACTTGTATCCTTCATGACCATAACTTCCAATGGTTAATGAATACGCCACATTCGACACTATATTATGACCTCACGTGGTAGGATAACCCAAAAAGACTTGAATTAACCCCGTGAATCATTTCTTTGGAGTGGAAGAATTAACCCTGAACCATACCTGCGGCTGTCGTGATATTGGGCTTCAACGCACTTTACATTGAAGGGAAAATAAACACAAATTTAAAAATTATTGCATCAATATAACATAAAATTTTGATCCTAAACCAATATGACCTAATAATGAAAATTAATGTTAGTATCATGTTGGTCAAGAGAGGAAAATTTGTATCATGTTGATCAATGGATAAAATAAAAAATAAAAAAAAAGGTTATTTAGATATTTTTTTCTAAAAATAATGTAAGGTGAAGTTAGAGTAGAGAAATATCACACCCCCAAAATTGGTTTCTTTTCCTAAGAAAATATTATTGCAGAAAATACAACTTCAACACATTTATAACATCAAATATCTTTAACAGTATCATGTTTAGATAAAAACTTCTGACAAATCAGTGACTTTCGTTATCCTACCATCATACTCGAATGTAGTCCAAATGATTGAAAAAGTAGTCGGCCACTGACAACCATTGGTATCCCACCGAGATACTACACGGTAGCCCACTGCGATACCAAAAATTTCAGCAACTAACAATTTAGGTACCCGTTTAATATTTCGTTTTTTTTTTTTAAATACTGCGTAAATATCTATTTTTATAGATACAAGAGTTTGTAATACTTATTTTTAATTTTACTATAATTGACATTATTTCTATTTTATACAGATTTTTTTTTTCTATTTTTGTTTTTTGACTTTAAAGATGAATATTTTTACTAAAAAAATGTGAATTACTTTTAGCAAACCCAAATAAGTTTTTCCTTTTTTTTTTTTTTAAATGATTCTGAAATAACCTCATTTATATTCCTTTTTTGTGGTATTCATTCTTTATCTTTCACTTTTTGTATTGTATTCCGGATATATCAAGAACACTCATGCTTTTTTTTTTTTTTTTGGTTATCGATTGAACGTGATTTTTCTAATTTAGCATTTAGTGATTATTTTCTTTCACGTTTTGTAATTTATTTATTTTTTTGGTTTTATTTGTGATCAGAATATTTCTTTTTGATTATGAATAAGATGTTTCTTTGTTTCAACATTTCATGAATAAAATGTTGCTTTAACATAATTTTCCCTCATTATCATTCAAATTATTTTTCTCATTTTTATGTATCATTGTTGTATCTTTATTTTAATGGCCAATTCTTAATTATAATGATTTCTTGTTAGTATGTTTTAGGTTTTTTTGTAAACATATTTCTTAAGTATGATTTGGTTTCTTAAAAACCTCTTTTTTTTAGTATGGTTCAAATTTTTATGATAATTGTAACGTTACTATGATAACTTTTTCTATAATTTGGTCTTTTTTTAATAATTTATAGTTATTTCTAAGATTTAAATGTGGTATGGCATTACTTATTTCTTTATGATAATTACTATGTCGTTATGATGTTTTTTTAGGTGTGGTATGTTTCTTTCTTTATGATAATTATTTTATCATTATAATATATTTTTTAGATTTTAAAGTGTTTTCTATTTCTTTACAATCTTTTTTTTTTTTTTTGTACATTCGTTATGAACTTTGTCTTAATGCTCACTTATTTATTATAAAGATTGTTTTTCGCATACTCTACCATACAACTTATATATAATGTGGTTCTTTTATCTTTATAATAAATCAAGTAAAATGTATGTTTTTTTTTATATATATAAAGATTTGCTTAGTTTGACATTTTTTTAGAGATTTTTTTCTTTCATTATTTATTAATTCTTTATTTGTTTATTTTCATTTCTTAATTGAAGGGTAATGTAGTTTTTATAAATATCAATTTAGACATTCATGTAAGTAAAGAAAAAATGGACATTTGTTAAATCATAGCTTTCAATTTAGATATTCATGTAAATAACCTTAAGAAAATCTCAAATATGATCATAATTGAATATACTATTTACTTCGAATATCGTGGAGAAGATCTCTAGCTCGAGGTCTCATCCTCGTGGAAGAAGGGAGATCTCCTTCGTATCATGTGGTGCGAGGTGAGATCTCCCCCACAAGAAGGAGATCTTGCCGGAGATCCTTGTGGAGCTTAAGGAGACACGGTAAAAAGAGGATTTGATCTTGCCGGTAATCTAAAGTCTAAACAAGTGTTAAGATTAGTGGGAAGAGAAGAAAGAGAGACAGAAACACCAGGCATCTTTTTTGTCATCACAATTCAAACTATGTAGAATAATGTCATATATTGTGAGAACTTTATGATGGTAATAGAACTGAATACCTTCAAATGTGGTATTTTTTCTAATTGATTCCTACAATAATTGGCAAGGATGTATCAAATTTTAAATACGAGAGTGGGTTTTTCATTTTTATTCCCTACATTTTGAGATTATCTTGAAACCGTACGTTCTATATTGGATCATATTTTTTACCTATATATTTTAGACTCACGTTATATCCTTACTTTTTTTTTCGATCACCTGTTGATTTTTTCATAAAAATACCTTAAATATCATTCAAATTTCAGAAATTTTATTTTTGTGTTATTTTTTATTTGAGGATGTTTAAGTCTTTTTCGTGTCAAAATTAATCTTTAACCGAGAAAAGATAAATTTGATACATCAAAATTCTGTAATATTTTTAGTAACCTCGAAATGTAGGTATAAAAGCTTTTAAAAAAAATAATTAAAAAATAAAAAAATTAAAAATAAAAAAAACTTAAGAATATTGGGGGATAAGAAAAAGTGGAAATCACATAAGTTTAGTTTTTTTAATTTGGGTAAGTCTATGGTAAAGTCTCATTTATATACTCTATCGGTAGATTTCATTTTTAAAACCGTCTTGATATAATCAAACGGTTGGGATGTTGTTTGTGCATGACAACTATAATGTACCTTAACATATAATATTATATACAAAAAATAAAAAAAAATAGAAATTCAAAAGAACCAAAAAAAAAAAAAAAACTGGTGTTGCGACCGTCCACCGGTGGCCCCCCCCAGCCTCCCCCGCCCCCGCCGCCGACGACGACACCATGGAGGTTCCGTCCCCCAAAGCCTACCAGATCTAGCTTCGGGGGGTGGGGGGGGGGGTGCGATGGGGGACTGGGTTCGCAGCGAGGGGGAACTGGCTCATTGGCAGGGGGGTGAGCGTCGGCGGCGGTCAGGAGGGAATGAATAGTATTTTCTTTTTAATTTATTTTTTATATATTATTTTTAAAATTTTTTAGTTTATACTAGTATGAAATAAAATGTATTATAACTATCATACACAAATAACATATTAACTGTTTGATTGTATTTTAACAATTTAAAAAGAGACTTTACGGATAGAGTATATAAAAAGATTTTACCGTAACCGTACCTTTTAATTTTTTAAGTTTTTTGATGCCTTGTATGTTTTGGTTAGAAAACAGAGGGCATGTTGGAGCAGATAGAAAAATCTAATATTTGGACGGCCAAGAATGACAACAGCACTACTGCTAGTCCCTCCCACCATTTCTTCAGCTTCTTTGTTGGATAACGGGAAGCTGAGACTCCGCTATAGTTGGTCATCCTCTGCTAACCTTAAACGGTTTAGAATCAGAGCCCTCAAAGAGAAAACCGACGAAATAAAAAACCCCACATCTTCATCTTCTTCTGCTGAGGAAATTACCAAGAAGTACGGACTCGAGGCTGCTCTCTGGAAGGTAACCCATTTCGCCACTATCTCTTCTCTCTCTGCTATGATTGAAATCATTTCTTCTCTCAGATTTTTTGAAATTTTCACATGGTAATTTTTGGTTCCGTCTCAAGTTGGCACAACTCTTCTACTCTCTCTTTCTTGTTCTGTTTCACGAACGTGGAAGACCTGGAAATAAGTAAATTGAAACAGGAATTTGATTCAAGGGCTATAGATGTATAGTTTATTATTAACTATTGAGATTTGGTTTAATTTCATGGAATAGTTAAAAACTGTTGTTCGTTGGAGGTAATTGTTGTTCTGTTCTTTTTCCCTCAATTGAAAAAAAAAGGGGGAAAAATAAAAAGAAAAAACAAGTGCTCTCAATTAATTTTTTAAGATCTGCCCTGAAGAGTGAAGACAGTTTTTAGCTCTTTTTAGTTTTTAAGAGTTGGTGTGGTGTCCCTAGCTCTTTTCTATCACCATTACTATTGTTTTTTTCACCATTTTCCCGGGTTGCACATTTTTGGGTACTTACAGACCAAAAGACTTTTTTTCTTAGGGAACCGAAGACGTGAATTTTATTTAATCAATACATTCACGAAACTTTTTAATTAGTCTTATCCAAAAGAAAAAAAAACTTTTTAACTAGTTTCCCGCGATTTTAATGCGTTTCTTTTGGTGGATTCCTTTGCCATTCATAGGGACTCAGCTTAATTGAAAATGATTAAAGATAAACTATCAAATAAAAATAATAATAAAAAAGAGCTTCATTAAAAATAATTTGATTAAAAGAAAGAACTGTTGACTTTTTCTTTTTCTTTGTTTTTCGTTCATCTTTTTTTTTTTTTTTAATTGGAATTTTCCTATAGATTCCCCTTCAAAAAAAAAATCCTATAGATTAAAAAAAAAAACCCCCCAATTAAACAAATACCCGCGCATTTCATAAACAAAACAACTTTTAAACCGCCGGTGGGTTTTTATTTTATTTTATTTTATTTTCCTATTCGTCTAGGTTAGGTTAGTTTCTGCATTATAAATCTAGAGTATTGCTACTAAACCGTTTAACCAAATACAGCTAATTTTACTTGTCTAAAAAAATTGTTAAAATGTCTCAGATATTTAGTTCAAAAGAGGAAGGAAAAGGTGAGGAGAAAAAGAAATCGAAGGGAGATGAAGCGAAAGAACTGTTGGCAAAATACGGTGGAGCATATCTAGCCACCTCCATCACTCTCTCAATCATCTCTTTTTCCCTTTGTTATGTTCTAATTAGTGCTGGCGTTGATGTCCAAGCTTTGCTGCAAAAGGTATATATGACCCTTCAAAGAAGCCTTTCGTATCTACGTTCTTTTTTTCTTTTCTCAAGGATCAAAATTATTTATTTATTATAATTAATACCACCATTATAGACAATCGTGTTATTATTATCAAATTACCCGCATGAGGTCTCGCAATTTGTTGATACTGACATGATATATGGCCACCATTTGCATTTGCTATAATAGCAAGCATTAAGATATGCACATGTACTAAAACAAACGTGTGTTTCTAAGGTGGATACCCTCACGTTAATGCAACAGAGCCATTATTCATATCCATAGGATTTAGATTTGACGATTCATACTAGAACAACCATTCCATAAACATCGTCTGATTTAAATAGTTAAGATTAATGGTCCAATTACACAAAACTAAACTTGTCTTTGAAAAGTTCAGATTTATGTTTGTGAGAGAAAAAATGAGCAAAGTAGGAATTTCAAAACACTAATAACAATAATTCAAATAACTCAAATTTAAATATTTTGAGAAATTTTTCAAACCTATGTTACAAACATAGACTAAATGGTATGAGAGATGTGTATATGAGCTTATTGGGTGTTTTTTTTTTTTTTTTTTTTTTTTTTGTGGTATTATTTCTTTTCATAAATGCCTTTTCCTTTGGGGTGCTTTTGAAGGTGGGAATCTCAGCAGATGAAACAGGGGAGAAAGTGGGAACCTTTGCTTTGGCTTATGCTGCACACAAGGCTGCATCTCCAATAAGGTTCCCTCCGACTGTGGCTCTCACTCCTCTTGTTGCCAGTTGGATTGGCAAGAAAGTCGAAAAACAAGACTAATAATTTTCTTCCTCTTTCCTCTATTTTTTCTTCTTCCCTTTTAAATGTTGCTCGTGATCTCCAAAATATGTAGGATTTTGCATGTTACTGCTCATACTAAATGTAAGCTATTAAACAACTATGTCAAGGTGTTAACTGACATGAGAATTCTACCAGTATTTTCTTCCAGCTACTAATCCAGCGAATTATAAGAGAATTATGCAAATATATACTATGATCTTCATATATATATATATATATATATATATTGATACACCCGCACATATACACACTCGTATTCTGGTTTAAGGTCATACTATTTGTTATCGAAAAAGAACCATGCCTGGAGAAAAATCAAGATAATTATAATAGCTGATATAATGACAAAATATTATGCATAAAACAGTTGACAGATATGCACTTACCAGTCCCGTCCCACCCGCTGATCAGGTAAGGCAACTTTGCAATTAATTGTCACGTGCTAAATTGCGTGGCAATAGTTGGTATTAACTTCAATGACCTCACAACATGATCAGGGAAAGAGATATACAGATAATATATGATCTGTCTCTCCAATCTGGTTTCTTCTACTCTGAATTGTTGTCGATAACATCACTTTAACCTATTTGATCAATTTCCCAATTCTACTTTACCCGATGTTTAGCAGCTTACTTTATCCTCGAATGTAACTACTGTACACAGATACACTAGAAATTGTAATTTTTTATTTGCCACTAGATACATGGATTATGTATTACTTAACTGTACATTGAGTGAACTGCCTCCTATCTCGAGTTTTCGAATTTCCAGAGTCATGGAACCTTCCATCCAACCTTCATAGCGAACAACATAGGCGTATGAAGGACATAGTTGAACATCATAGATCTCCTGAAAACGAGCTCATGAATTTCCTATAGAATGGAAAACACAGTATTCAATTAGATGTTTTAACTCCCAGATAAATTATTAGAGGTTTCAACTCCTCTAAAATTCTCATTAGAAGGCACTTCAATTGAATTGGATGGCGGACTTTGTGGCCCTGGCATGCCAACATTAATCATGCTGTAGTCTTCGTGGAACCCAAAGTCACTCCATTCAACTGCAGCTATAGTTGAAGTGTTAAGAAGCTCTGAATTTATGCTTAAACATACGATTAATAAGTTCACTGATAAAGTAATGACGAGGCAATATCATAAAGACGAGGATACGTTCTGTTCTCCACATGTCTGTGATACTAACATCAGCATCCGTTAAGAGCCAGTAATCCGCATCACTCTGAACAGAAAAAAGAAAACACCAATAGTGAGTTTACCATACCTTTACTCAAATTTATTAGAAAATGTAGGAGCTCAAGCTATTAAAATTTAAAAACTAAGGGTGCTTTAAAATAGTTAAATGAAGGGCACTTCCTGGTTAAAGGTACTCTTTGTGCACTTTATACTTGAAAATTATCTTAAAAACAGAACATCTTTGTTTGTTCCTTTATCACCCCAGTAACATCTGGAAAATGATCATGTTAAAATAGTTCTGTAATCTAACATATCCATATGAATCAGAGACAGACTTACATCAACATCTGAGGGAACAATTTTCATCATTCCACTCACAGAATCTTGTGCGGCATTTGGATCCACACAAATTCCATAATCATATTGTCCCACCTCAATGTCCTCGGCTCTATTGTCAACTGTCGTCGTTGTTGCTGGGTTCTCATTAACCCCTGAACTTGATGGAATGTTTGTAGGGACCTGAACCCCATTCACCTCCTCAAACTTTTCTTCAAATTTACTAGAGTTAGGGTGGGAGATATAGCAAGGCATTAATAACTTGTCTTAGTTATCAATTATGCAAGGAACCCAATAAAAACTACATCAAAGAGGTCAAGTTGATTTTTATCCAGAAGGAGCAGTACCTGACCAGGTAAACATCTATGGGACCCATCGCACTTCTTAGGACAATCCTATATCTCCTTTGGGGATAATCCACGGCCTAGTCAGAAGTACAAAGTTTAAAGGACTAGAAACAAAAACTGCTTAAATGACATCCACTCTGGATACGGGAACTACCCTCGTCAGGATCTGGGACTTCAAGGGTAGTGCCATGTGGAGCCTTAATAGCTATCAAGGTTTCATTCTGATTGAAGCACTAATAAACGTCAGTTAACGGAAAACAGCAATTTTAAAGGAGTACAAAAATACAGAGTGATGAACAATGCCAAGCATATTATTCACTGGAACGCAGACTGAAAGAATAATGCCAAAGACATATGAAAATAATGCAAAGAAACCAAACCAACCTGGAAGCAGGGTAAACTCTTGATGTCTTCTTCAGTGACGAACAGCCATCTAAAATATAAAAAAAGAAATTGATCAAAATAATCATGCCAATTCAAATACAGAGTGGAATGTTAAAATTATGTAAACTACCTTTGATTGTTTTCATCGTCACTCAGGTATCTCAATCTTTCTTGCATTTGTCTGCCAGATTTTATAAGCCTCTCAGCAGAATCGAAATATGTATCCAAGCAAAAAGGGCAAAAAAAAAATGGTGTGGAATTGAAAAGAACTACTCAAACAACCTTATTTTCTCATCTAATTTGTGCTCTTCAATGGATAGGCTCTCAATTTCAGCCTGCAGATAAAAGATGCTTTCATAAGACAACATCTCAACAATCTGAATATCAGGATCTTTGTTTTCTGGTTGCAGCATTTACCCAAAAGCTGAAAATTTATTGAACGATCTACCATGAAAAGGTCCCACTAAAGTTATACTTAGAGAAGCCCATCGACCACACATATTCAAACACTAGTCTGTCAACTTATATCAAATCGCTAAAAAGAATAAAATTAATGCACAAATTGAGTACTTCCACGGATGAAATACACACTTCGCAAATAAACAACTAGAAGTGCACGTCGACAAACTGGAACATCAAGAAGAGTTCCTCCAACCAAGCCAGCAAGCCAACCAGACACCAAGCTAGTATGCTCAGATTCATAAATAAATCATTTACTCCCTCTGTAACTTATACATACAGGTCTAGGATGAACAGATGGTGGCAAAGGTTGCTAATTCAGAAATTAAGATAAAGGAAATAGCAATATGCATAAACATAAGAGCAAGCGCATTTCGCACAGAAACACTTGCATTCATGCCCATCCAAAAACTAAGCTAGCGAAGTTTTGAGCCACCAAAGCGATGACAAGAAACAAGCTCCACGTTGCATGTACCTGTAAGCTACCGTAATTTTCATCCACATCCCCTGGCTGTGCCACATCAAGTCCCTAAATAATCAATCGGTCAAATCATTAGTTTTTGAGTTTCTTCTTAACTCTCAGCTATACTTTGTAATAACAATGGCATCCAATTTTTGAAATATCTAAGAAACATTTTGAACTTTCCGTACTTCCACTGAATTCTATTTTTGAGTTTCTTCTCGATGAGACCAATTCCTTCTAGGACATTTGTTATGTCATATATTCGTCTCTTTTGCACCTGTAAGGAAAAAAGAATTTTTACAGAACTTTACCATAGAAGGTGCACCATCATGGTGAGACAAAAAAAAAAAAAAAAAAAAAAAAAAAAAAAAATGTCACCTCTAGAGTATCAGCAGCTTTGTTTAGATCTAGTATGCCATCTTCAGCATGTTTGATCAAATTTATGAACTTTTTGGTCAAGAGACCTGAACAGAGATCATAGAATATGCTGTTAAATGCATGCTCTAGTAATAATTATGATTATGATGAAAGAATCAAAAAGCTACCAAGGACATAAATAAGAATTCTCTTACCAAGAGAGCTGTCATAACGACAAGGCCCAGCTGGGGTAAGGTTAGTGCCAGAAGGAGAACCTGCCAATTTCACAGAATGAATGTGCCATTACATGAAGAGAATTATAGTACCGTGAAACTAATCTATATGTTCATGTTAATAATACTTTGTTAGTACAGTAGAACTAAAGTTCTTGGACTGTAGTCCAAAGATTTTGAAATAAGGAAAACTTACCAATACTTGAAACGGGGGTTTGAGTTTGAGGTCTAGGTTTACTGCACTTCGTAAGCCTTGATGTTTTAGTTGGCTTTTCCACTTTTACTGATACAGGAGTCTGAAGGGGACTGTCAACTACTTCAGTAAATCTAGCACCAGCTGTTCTATCACTGGATTCAACTTCAAATTCTGCCATGTCATTCTTCCGCTTCAACTGCAAACAAACAATTTAGAAATCCCAAACGCAATTAGCAAGAGATTCAAATATAAACCTTACAATTTATAACATGAGATGAGTATTTAAATTCCTTGTCTTTTTACTTTTGTAATAACCTTTTCGAAACACCGAGTCTTTTGGTCATTCACCAGGTAGCCTATTGAACACCAAACCATGTGGAAGAAAATTATAGCCCAGACCACTCAACTAAACCCTAGCATTCACATGCATATTCCAACAAAAATAAGAATAGAAAGAGAGAGACAGCAACAAATGTCCTGAACTCATCAACTGGAAAAACTTTACCATAATTATGCTCAGGGAAAAAAAAAATTCAAAAGGGAATACATAAGTGATAAAAGCCAGATTTTCATTGTAAAATATATATGAAACCCCAATTTACTGACTTGCAAGTTTAGAAATAAATAACAGAAACGGCTAAAAAGAACTAAACATTTAACTAGCTTAAAGGAACGGATCAAAGCTTAATCATTTAACAGTATCCATCTGTCAAGAAATTCTTAATAATGCTGACAAGGACTAGAAATGTACATCAATGTGACTTACATTTTAACACAAGTACACAACGACAAAAATATCAAATGCCTGAAGTTTCTAGGTAAGACTAAATTCAATTTCTATTTGTTCAGATTTATGGGTTAAAAAAAATCAAGTATAAGAATGTATTACATAATACATTTTGTTATCTAAGGTAACCTAGAACATATTGCATTATTCAATAGTGCTGTGCGCATAGCTTCACTCCAAGGAGCCACATCAGTGAAGAATAATCACTACCTACTCAGCCATAAATTATACATTAGTTATTTTGGGAACTATGGCATCATTAACTACCTAATAATGCTTTAGAATTTAGAGCCCATATACCAGAATCTCTACCATACAGAACCATCCATTGCCAATTCGAACTTTCCAAAAGAAAATTCAACCAACTGAAACTCTTTAAATCCTACAAAAACAGTTCCTATTCAATCCTTAATACAAAAATAGCGTATATGTTCATAATTATAACGATCAGAATAATACACATGGTTAGACTTCTGTAAGATGAAATTAAAACAAACATGTGTCATCATGCAGTTACTCATCTAAATATCCATTAATAATCAGCATTCCAGTGGGGTTCAAAATAAAGCAATCTACCAGCAAAGAACAATAAATTTTGTTCGAAGTTCACTTCATACTTACCTGAGGCACAAATTGCTAAGAGTGTTAGTTCAAAAAATACCGTAAAGAAAATTTTACATCTAAAATGTCAAAGCAAGGTGAGAAGTTGTGCAGCAATTGTAACTATCCTTGCTCAAAGGTAGTCAAGATTTCCAACACCTGATTTCTCTCTTTTTTAGTTAAGTAATTCGAATATATAAATAGTTAGCTTTATCTTTCATACCATATCAAAGACCCAGAGGTAAAAGCATCTGGCAAACCATTTCCAAGAGGATCAAAGAAAAAGGGCAATCACAAAATGATACATATTTACATTCGGTGAGGTTCTTACTTTTAAGAAACATGTAATCTTTCTATTGTTAATAAAAAGGGAGCATTCCAAAGAATTAATGTACTCTAAAAACTAACAGAAAGACATAGACAAGAAACAAAAACTTAAACCAAGTCCTTCCAGTTTGAAAGAATCAGGTTTAGAGTAACATTGTTAAACTTTTTAACCAAACAAAGTCACAAAGAAACCCAAAAAGTAATGCATAAAAATTCCTTTTACTTCTCTCCAAATTGCCCATAACATTTCCGTGACCACACACACCATTAGAGTATCTTAGCTTGAATACTTAAGCCTCTGTAAAAATCAATTTCCACCAAATCTGCTAACTTCTCCAGAACAACACAACCCAAACTAAACTCCTCAACAAGTCTAAACCATAAACCAAATTATGATCATATAGCAACAAAACATGATCGACTAGCCATGCCTTATTCTCGCACGTCAAACTCCAAGAGAGCAATAAGCAGTGGTGGAGCTACATTTAACGAGTGAGGACCCCCCACGGCCCCCACTCAGATTTTAAAATTTTGATTTTTATCCCTCAAATTGTTGCTCCCACTAAATATTTGTAAGTTAAATTATAATTGCAACCTACCAAATATAAAGTGCATTGACATTCTAAATAAAAGTTCTCTCTCGTCTCTTTTTAAGAGTACCCCATTGAAACAATTTTGTAGCTCCCCACTGGCCATAACAACATGAAAGCTTCCTCCTTTGTCCCAAATTTTGATCTTCCCGGGCACTAGAAGCCAAAATGCCAAATTCATGTCAAATTTTCAGTTCTCCCAACTACGCCATGAATAAACAAAAAAAGAACACAAACCAATACAAGCTAAAGCAGTTTGTAAAGCTCCACAAGTGACGAGAGCATAAACAAAATGAATTTACCAGTTCAATGAAAAAACTCTAAAAATCTGAAGTTCAAGAACTAAACACAAACATCTATGTAGCGACCAAAGCAACTAACAAGCAGATCAGGGAAATATATATATATATATATATATATATAATAATATATAATAAAACAAAAAAAAATTATTGGGAGGGAAAAAAAAGAACCAAATGAAGAAATGTGAGAAAACTCACTGGAGGCTTAACAATAATGGCCTCAGCTTCTTGATCAGAAGTGAGACGGCGAGAATCTGGATCGAAGCGGTGATAATCGGAGGGAACTGAAAACGGCGGCTTCATCGACGGAAACGGAAGCTGCCGTTTCAATAGCGGCTGCGCGATCTGCTCCGGCGGCTGCGGCAAGGGGTTCGACATGGATTGGCCTCAACCGGAGATCGAATCAAGCGTTGGAGAGAAAGCGAGGGAAAAGAAAAGAAAAGGGAAAAAAGGGGATCGATTGAGAGGGTTTGAGGAAATTGGAGAAGGAAAGGGAAAATTGGAGGGAAAATTTTGATTGAGGAACAGTGGAAAGAGAAAAAGATTTGAGATTTAGGGAGAGGTTTGAGATCTGACGAGTGTTTGGGAAGTTTTCTGGGAAAATAGGAGAGAAAAGAAAATTAAAAATAAAAAAATAAAAAAGCGGGAGAACAAGAGAGAGAAAGAGGGGAGAAAACGATGGAAGGCTGGCTAGGCAACAGGGAAGGGAAGGAGGGAATTTGGTTCGGATATAGATGTGGAGGGAAGCTTTTTTTTATTTATTTATTTGTTTTAATTTTCTCTTTGTTTATTACTATCATCATTGTTATCATTTTTACAGAATCTTTCTTAATAAAATAAAATAAAAATAAAAATAAAAAAGGCATTCCAATCTTTGAAGATTTTTGCTTGTAAACACGAAGATTAAAAAAATTAAAAAAAAATGAAAGCTTTACTGGGTAAAAGAAAAATTAGGAAGAAAGAACAAAATAACATTTTGAAAAAAATTTTAAATATAATAATAAATTACATAATCAAATTTATTATCACATAATATCAAAATAAAAAAATAAAATACCTTCTCTTTCATCTTTTCTCTTTAATATGAAGTTATAAACATAAATTTATTGTTAAAAAATTGACTGTAAATCCAAAATTCTTTTAAAAAAATTTAAGAAAATATAAGGATTTAACATAAATATATAATATAATTTATCATATTTTAAAAAAATATATTATAAAGTTTAATGATATTTATAAAATATGTTGTTTGTTATAATTTCTTAAAAATGTACCTTGTTTTGTTTTCTTGAAATAAAAATGTTGACTTTTGGGCTCTCTAAAGCAAAATCTTAACTTAATAATAACTGATGAAGCAAAATCTTAGGCCCGCTTGGCATTAACACTCAATTCAAACTAAACTGTACTTTTTTCATCATGTTTTTTGTTTTTTCTAAAAAAGTTTTTTGTCTTTTCTGAAAAAGTCAACAAAAATTACTATTCAAACTAAAAAATCTCAACTCAACTCAAATTCAACTTATACACTAAACACCCCTTAACTTAATATCAACTGATGAAGTTTTTCATTAAACAAATAAATAAAACGTATATATATAGGTTTAATATAAACACACACATTTTAGCTTTGACAGAACACTTACGTCTTGATCTACACTTAATATTTACTTGAAAAAATAAGGACCGTAGGATTCCAATCGGATGGTGGAATGGGTGATGGTAAATGCAAAGTGAAAGTGATTTATTGAGATAAGTTGCACATTGCCTTGTGACGTATCTGGACAATTAGTCCATTTAGTCATAATCAAAATAATTGTTAGTCTTGGTGTGACAGCTTCGGTTGATAATTTTATTTTATTTTATTTAGTAATGATTATTTTAATTTTAGGGTAACAATGTCGAATGTAGAAGTAAAATAAATGTAATTTTATTTTTTTTTAAATGTCCAGATTCATTTTGTAAATAAAAATAAAACAACTTGATTTAATAATTTCTTTTTCTATTATTTTTCAATCTATTAGTCTATACTAATACGAGATAAAGTACTTTATAATTATTATACACAAACAACATTTTAATCGTTCAATTACATATTAAAGATTTAAAATAAGCTTTACCGATATAGTATATAAATGAAGCTCTACCGCAGCCTCTCCCTATTTACTTATTTATTTATTTATTGGGTAAGACTGTAGTATAATCCATTTTATATACTTTATCGGTAGAGTCCATTTTTAAACCATTGAGATGTAATCAAACGGCTGACATTTTACTTATATATAATAGTTATAATGTACATTATTTCATACTAGTATAAACTAAAAAATTTTAAAATAACAGAAAAATAATATAAATTAAAAAAACACTACTTATTCGGTGACGATGCTCCCCGACCGACAACCACCCCCCCACGGCCCCACCCAAGGCCGACAAGCCAGTCCCCCTTTGACGCCAATAGACCCCCTCGCGCCGCCGCCGCCCCCCCCCCCCCCCCCGGACGACGCCGACCAACCCCCTCCACCCTCCCTCCCAACACTGACACCACCCAACCCCCACCCCCCCCCCCCCCCCCCCCCCCCCAAAAGCCAAATTTGGTCGGCGTTTGGGGGGGCGTCAACGTTGGGGGAGGGGGAGGGAAGGCCCCCTCGACATCGGGAGGCCGCCGATAGACGGTTTGCAAAACCTTTTTTTTTTTTAGTGTTTTGAATCTTTATTTTTTTATTTTTTAATATATAATATTATAGATTAAGGTATATTATAGTTATTATGTACAAACAACATGTCAATCTTTCAATTATATGAGACTTATCCTTATTTATTTTGTAAGGGGAGGATAAAAAATGTAAAATCCTGAGGATATTAAATCCACTTAATAATAAAACAACAATCAAAGGTTTTTTTTTTTTTTTTTTTTTTTTTTTTTTTGAGGAAAAAAGGAATTTTTAGTAATAAAGCGCAAGAAAAAAACAACAATTAAAGAAAGGTTCGAACCGGCGATTTGCGCGCCTTTTGTTTGCGTGCGAAAATAAAATAAAGCCGATGATTACCGGGTGGCGATTGGCACGTGTCAACCACACACCCACCAAATAACTTTTGACAAAGAGGGCAGCATAGCAAGGACAATTGATTTCCACCACAGCCTCCTTTTCTTAACCACGCGCCAAGCCCATTTTCTCGACGAACTACTCACCACTCGCCACATGGATCGTTTGGAGCTTTCCTCTTCAGCTGTTTGGATTCATGGGCTTGAATTTGATGATGTCTCTTAAAACGTACACTACTCGAACGCGGCCTTTATTTACACTGATTTTAAGGAATAGTATTTATCCAATCATTCCATGAACTCTTTAATAAATGATAGTTTGTGTTAGATGGTATTTTTTATCATTATGTAAAAAATTATTTTTACTCAAGTCAATATAAGTAGGAGCCTACCTAATTATAAGGAAGGAGACAATTTAGGTAGAAGCCTACTTAATTATTATAAGGAATGAGACAACCTAAGTAGGAGCCTACTTAATTATAAGGTAGGAGACAACCCAGGTAGATGTATACTCATTTATGAGGAAGGAGACTACCCTCAAGTATGAGTCTTCCTAAGGTTATATCAGACGTCAGAATGAGAAGTTCAAGCGTCTACAAAGGACAACGTTCAACAATTAATAAGAGTTTACAAAGGGAACTCAATCGTCTATATTTAATATCAAAGACGTTAAACGTCTATATTTATTACATATCAAATCACCAGAATGTGAATGGTTCATTGTAATTAAAGAGAGAATAAACTCTCAAATTAATAGGAGAATTAAAACTCCTATATTCCCAATGTATTATAAATTCTCTTGAATTGAGAGAAAAGATAAGACACAATTTTCAATACAAAGCCTTGAGGCAATTATACCGGACTCCAGTTTTCTCTATATTGTTCTTAAGGTTCTTGTGTTTCTTGTGTTCATGCTTAATGTTTTTGATTATTTATTTCGTTTGATCTTGTTTTCTATTTCAAGAACGTTCATTTGGTGTTGGACAAAATTCTGCTCCAACATTTTGGCGTTAGAAGGAGGGCCTTGTGCGATTAACATCCACAGGTTCTTGTCAGCATTTTCAATTTTATTTCTTAAAGATGGCGAGCGAGAACACGTCAAGTGCAAACCCCACTAATACAGTTGGTGCTCAAACGGAGAGAGGTGGTGCTGGTAAAGGGAAAGGTAGACGATTACCACGTCCTCCAACACGCATGGATAGGTTAGAGACAGGTTTGGAGAATTTGACAGGATTGGTAACTGAGTTTGTCAACACTTTCCATGGAGCACAACCGGTAAGAGCACAACCAGCTAGAGCTCAGCCATCCAATGGCCAACAAGCCACACCAACAAACTCGCGAAGTGTAAGGGGGTGGTAGAAGCCGACGAAGTGAAGAAGAGGTTTTTGTAGAAAAGCTGCGACAAAGGGATGTACCTGCTAGGCAGCAACCACGACAAGTTTGGAGACGTTTGGGAGCATAAGGGCGAAGTGAAAGTAAACACTCATAAACGGAGAGAGAGCGCGGACTTCCGTGTTTGATAGGCTGGCTCGCCTGGAAGGAAGTGATGAAGAGGTAGATAGTACTTGGACTCCATCGGGATCAGAGGAGCTTTCCACTACTGATCTACGTGATCGACTCAATGCACGACGTAATATATCACATGGAGTACCCCAACCTCGGAATCCCCGAAATGGTCGAGTACCTCTAACAATTAAGGAATGAAAGAGGCGGTCGAGCCAATCCTCCACGAGGTGCCTAAACTATACAACCAAATCAAAGTAGAACAAGTGGTGTGTACCATGAACAAGTGATTCAACAAGCAAAGAGTCAGTCAAATCGTAGCATCCGAGAAGTACAACTTGAACAACAGCTTGAGAGGATACAAAGGCGAATGGATGATTATGAGGCAAATCGAAAGGTGCCAGAAGGCATTAAAAATATGATGGATGAAACCGAACCTCCATTCACCGAAGATATCCTAATTGAGGAGTTTCCCGCCGACTTCAAGATGATACCTATCAAGCAATATGATGGGAAAGAGAACCATGCTGGTCATATGCACGGATATTGCACTTGGATGCGAATCCGGGGAGCAACTCAAGCTCAAATGTGCTTAGCGTTCTCTCTGACATTAACTGGACTGGCGCTTCAATGGTTCCAATAGCCTGAGCCGGGTTCAATTGGCTTATTTAGAGAACTAAAGTAACAATTCTTGGGTAGATTTGTGATAGCAAAAACCGACAAGAAGGATAATAAGCTCTATTTTTTTTTTCCACAAACAAGGGGCCGAAGAATCATTAAAGAGCTACATACAGCATTTCAGCCAAGAGATGAACTATGTGGAAGGATACACTGATAGTGATGCCGTTGCCGCAATAAGAGAAGGTCTTTTGGAAGGAAAAAATGCTAAAGTCTATTGTGCACAAGCAACCCAAAACTTTTGCCGAGCTTGTTACCCGAGCACAAAAATTTATCAATGAAGAGGAGTATATGCGAAATCGAAGAGGATCATCTCAGGTTGGGACATCGAAACTTGAAGGAAAGCGGAAGGTTGAAGAAGGAGCCAAAGGGTCTGATCAGAAAAAACAAAAGGCAGAAGCGCAACCAGAGACAAGCAAGTTAAAAACTTTGACACAAAAATTTCAAGCGTACACTCCGCCTGATGTGACAAAGACTTATACACCGCTGAATACAACAAGAGAACAAATCTTGATGCAAATTCAGCATCGAAATTTGTTAGTTCCACCAGCACCCATGAAAGGAGATCCCAACAAGAGGGATAGATCTAAATATTGTCATTTCCACCAAGATTTTGGTCATGATACCTCGAATTGTTTCCAATTAAAAGGACAAATTGAGGCTCTTGTGCAACAAGGACAACTGCAGGAGTTTGTGGAACGAGTGATAGCAGTAAGGCGGATCACACCCCCTATGGTGCAACAGCAACAACAACAACTTGTACCACCTGCTCTGATGGCCGAGAATAATAATCCGATAGGAGAGTTGAATGACGTTCGAACAATATTTGGAGGACCAAAAACAGGCGATAGTTCACGTGCGAGGAAGTCATATGCCTGAGAAGCCAAAGACTTTGATGGTACACATTATGTGAATATGACCGAGCATATTGCAAAGTTTTCAAAAATGGAGAATGTCGCCATAACCTTCACAGAAGAAGAGGCTAAGAAATTACTCCACCCACATAATGATGCTTTGGTAATATCGCTCCGAATAGCAAATAGCAGGGTCCACCGAATTTTAGTCGATAATGGGAGTTCAGCGGATATATTACTCAAAAGTGCACTAACACAAATAAATTTAGGGGGGGCAAAGTTAACTCCAGTGTTACCCCCTTTGTGTGGATTTGCTGGGGAATGTGTTAGTGCTGAAGGAGTAATAACTCTCCCGATTACAATGGGAGAAGATTTGGCACAAGTAACACGAATGGTGAATTTCCTAGTAGTGGATCGTCCATCTGTTTATAATGCCATTATTGGCCGACCAACTCTAAATGCGATAAGGGCAGTTACCTCTACATGTCATTTGATGATGAAATTCCCAACAGAAAATGGCATCGGAGTGGTAGTCGGAAGTCAAAAAGAAGCACGGATTTGTTATGTTAATGCCACCAATGGGGAATCAAGCGCAAAAGGAAAAGAGGTGATTTCAACCATTTATCAAATAGATGGAGATTTACCAACTAATTTGCCAAAAGACTTAAATGACATACAAAATTTTGGAGAACTCGATCCGCGTGAAGAACATGTGAAAAGAGGAGAGTCTGTTGAGGATTTAATATCAATACCTCTAGATGAGTCTATGCCCGAAAAAAACAGTGCAAATCAAATCAAGGTTGTCATTACCGTTACGAGAACAGTGGTTAGCTTCCTTCGGGAGTACAAAGATGTATTTGCTTGGTCTTATGAGGATATGCCTGGAATCAATCCAAGAATCATGGTGCATCGGTTGAATGTTGACCCAACGTTCAAGCCCAAGGTGCAAAAGAGGCGAACTTTTAACCCAGAGCGCTACATAGCGATAAACCAAGAAGTGGAGAAGTTATTGGAAGCAAACATTATATGGGTAGGACTCCAACTGGAGAAACACCTTTTTCTATGGCATATGGTATAGAGTCTGTGATCCCTGCGGAGGTAGGAATACTAACTTATCGAATTGAGGCCTATCATGAAGAGCAAAATAATGATGAATTGTGTACTTAGCTTGATTTGGTGGAAGAGAAATGAGCACAAGCTTGTATTCGGGTGGCTGCGTATCAGCAAGCTACAGCTAGGTACTACAATTCAAGGGTTAAGGAGCGGAGATTTAAAGAAGGAGACCTAGTTTTGAAGAGTGTGTTTTTATTTAAGTTAGGTTTTTGATGTAATGCCTAGTTTCCAAAGGCCTAAGAATTATTCAAATAAAGATGAAATTTTTGTCAATACTTTTTTGATTTTTGATTTTCTTTTACCATGCTAGCATGAAAAAAGAAAATGGGGAGATAAGAGGAGATAAGTATCCTCCAACGACTCCAATATTCTCCAATGGCTCCTTAGGAGGAGATAAGTATCCTCCAACGACTCCAATATTCTCCGATGGCAACGACTCAAATATTCTCCAATGGTTCCATAGGAGGAGATAAGTATCCTCCAATGACTCCAACATATTAAAAAAATAATTAAAAATAATAATAAATATAGTTTGGCAGGACCAAACATAAACATGACGGCAGGACCGATCATGAATTTTTCAGCATAACCGAATTCATTATAGTTTGGCAGGACCAAACATAAACATGACGGCAGGACCGATCATGAATTTTTCGGCATGACTGAATTAAAATATATATATATATAGTTTGGCAAGACCAAACGTGAACATGACGGCATGACCGATCATGAATTTTTCGGCAGGACCGAATTCATTATAGTTTGGCAGGACCAAACATAAACATGACGGCAGGACCGATCATGAATTTTTCGGCATGTTTATGTCGGCAGGACCGATCATGAATTTTTCGGCATGACCGAATTCATTATAGTTTGGCAGGACCAAACATAAACATGACGGCATGACCGATCATGAATTTTTCGACAGAACCGAATTAAAATATATATATATAAATATAGTTTGGCAGGACCAAACGTGAACTTGACGGCAGGACCGATTATGAATTTTTCGGCAGGACCGAATTCATTATAGTTTGGCAGGACCAAACATAAACATGACGGCAGGACCAATCAAACATGACGGCAGGACCGATCATGAATTTTTCGGCAGGACCGAATTCAAAAAATATATATATATATATATATAGTTTGGCAGGACCAAACGTGAACATGACGGCAGGACCGATCATGAATTTTTCGACAGGACCGAATTAAAAAAAAGGAGAGTTAAAAAGTCCCTGTCGTTTGACATACTAAACTTAGGGACTGGGGGGCTGATGTTGGATGGTATTTTTTGTCATTATGTAAAAAATTATTTTTACTCAAGTCAATATAAGTAGGAGCCTACCTAATTATAAGGAGGAGACAATCTAGATAGAAGCATACTTAATTATTATAAGGAAGGAGACAACCTAAGTAGGAGCCTACTTAATTATAAGGTAGGAGACAACCTAGGTAGAGGTATACTCATTTATGAGGAAGGAGACTACCCTCAAGTATGAGTCTTCCTAAGGTTATATCAGACGTCAGAAGGAGAAGTTCAAGCGTCTACAAAGGATAACGTTCAACAATTAATAGGAGTTTACAAAGGGAACTCAATCGTCTATATTTAATATCAAAGACGTTAAACGTCTATATTTATTACATATCAAATCACCAGAATGTGAATGGTTCATTGTAATTAAAGAGAGAATAAACTCTCAAATTAATAGGAGAATTAAACTCCTATATTCCCAATGTATTATAAATTCTCTTGAATTGAGAGAAAAAGATAAGACACAATTTTCAATACAAAGCCTTGAGGCAATTATACCGGATTCCAGTTTTCTCTATATTGTTCTTAAGGTTCTTGTGTTTCTTGTGTTCATGCTTAATGTTTTTGATTATTTATTTCGTTTGATCTTGTTTTCTATTTCAAGAACGTTCATTTGGTGTTGGACGAAATTCTGCTCCAACAGTTTGATCTATATTTTATTTTATTTTGATCGAGAAGATCCTAAATTCTTAAAATGTTGGTCAGTTTAGTCATTTCCGTCTAAATCTGTTAAGTTTGTAATGAAATGAACCATGTGCAATAATGTGATCTAATTTTATAGGGATATTTTAGTAATCTAATAATAATTAATTTAATAAATCATAAATAAATTAATAAATCTCTCTCTCCTCCCTTCCCCTCTCCCTTTCTCCCCATTCACCCCCCCTCCGATCTAAAGCAGCAAACCCAAATCGGGGAGGGGGGGCCTAAGTTTGTCACACGGCCCGCAGCAGGGAGTTCGTTGCGCGGGTGTGTGGGGGTTGGAACCTGGGTTTCTGTGTTGGTTGGGGGGCGGGGGCATGGGTTTCACAGAGGGGATGGGGCGACTCAGTGTGAACGGCGGGGCTAGTTAAAGCCAGAAATTTCAGACATGATACGATGACACAACACGAAATAAATGGGTTTAGACCGCACGTTTAATAATTGAGTTGACACATTTAACACAAAAATAAAACAGACAAGAAACGAACTAACACGGTTAACCCATTTAACCCATTTTATTTAAATGAATATATTAATAATGATGAATTTGATAATTCTAGTTATTAGTTTTATATTTTATATGAATATGATGAGTTTCTTAGTGAATTCAAAATTTTAAGTGATTTTTTATCCAAATTTTTTGTGTTAAATGGGTCAGAAATCAGTATTCGTGTTAAATGGACCGTAAACGGGTTTTTCGTGTTAAATATGTCATAAACGAGTTTGTTTTCGTGCCAACCCATCGTGACCTATTTAATAATCGTGTTCGCGTGTCATATCGTGATACCCGTTTATTAAACGGCTCGTGTTCGTGTTTAGATTCCTGACATGTTTATCAATCGTGTTGTGTTCGTGTTCGTGCTTATCGTGTCGTGCTGTAATCGAGCTGGCCCAAACCCGACCCGCAAACACAAATTGCCAGCCCTAGGGCTGGTTGTGGGTGGGGGGTTAAATGGCATGGAGGGGAGAGCGGCTAGTCGGCGAGAACGGCTGGGGACGCCGACGAAACCCCCCCCTTCCCCCAACTAGCCCCGCCGTTCTCGCCGAGTTCGATGATAGAGATAGGGGGCTGGTTCGCCTAAGATGGAGGACGTCGTCGGAGATGGAGGCTGTCGCCAAAGGGAGAGAAAGGGGGGAGACCTGGAATTTTGGGAGAATTTAAGGGAAAGAGAAAATTGAAGGGTATTTTGGTCTTTTTACTAGAAAAATGATCACTTGAACAAGATTCCGTTAGAAACTTAATGGTTTTGAATGGAAAAGATTATAGTGGCTAATATTTTAAGAGTTCAAGATCCTTTAGGCCGAAAAAAAAGGACAAAACCATCACCTTTTAAAGAATTCAGGGACTATTTGGACCAATTACTCTTTAAAGAACTTGATCGCTTATAGGATAAGTCAAAAAAATAATACAATATGTCTTTTCCAAATTACCCACAACCAATAAAAAGGAAATATAATAACAAATTATGAAAAAAAAAAGTTTTCAACTTTTTTGTTGATGCCAAAAATGCTTGGCACAACACCCGATGGGATCACTTGACATGGCTAGCTTTGCGCAGTTGTTCTCCGCCTGATCGCCTGCAAAATAGAAGCACCTTGGAATAATGGGGATACTAGTGGGGTGTCTGCTAAGTACTCTCCAATGCTTAAGTCAGTAAGTGACACTGATGAGCAAGCAGATAAGTAGAGTTTTAGCAAGGAAGATAGTCCATATCTGAGTAAGTGATGCATTCCTTTATTTATAGGCTTTTTTCGCGGGTCCGGGTGCTCAGGTGACCCTGGTGGGTCGCATTGTATGTGGTCCCGGCGGGTAGACATGCTTCTAGTGTATGGATATTGGACCTCCACTAGACAAGTGCAAAGTGCCTTTCCAGTCGGCTAATGAGGGACCATTTGGACCGATTACTCTTTAAAGAACTTGATCGCTTATAGGATAAGTCAAAAAAATAATACAATATGTCTTTTCCAAATTACCCACAACCAATAAAAAGGAAATATAATAACAAATTATGAAAAAAAAAAAAGTTTTCAACTTTTTTGTTGATGCCAAAAATGCTTGGCACAACACCCGATGGGATCACTTGACATGGCTAGCTAATGAGGGGGGACATGAGCACATATATTAGTATTGGCACATGTGACAACTGCTGTCTCAGTTCTGTCAGGTGGCGGAGGCTAGCACAGGGCCAGGAATAAGATACAGTGACAGGTACCAGATGTTAGGTATCAGGTGGTGCATGCTAGTAGGTGTGTGGTGTGCCATGCCGTAGTACTGTTGTCAGCCGATACGAGATGACGTGGCAAGGGCAATATGGGCCGATCACCTCGACGGGGGTTCAGTCATGGTCGAGGAAGTGTTTGCCCGGGCTAGTACCATGGGCCCCGACAATGATCTGCTCAAGCTCCCTAAAGGAGAGCTAATTCGAGGATCAGCAGGCCAACAGAGGTAGTCGTAGACCAACTTAGTGACCGAGAAGGGAATACAGCTACCTAGACTTATCTTGTCCAGTCGAACCCCTTCGGGTGATCGGATCTTCTTTATTGAGTAGGGAGATGAGTCTACTTGTTCTCACGCACCTTGTCCATTGGTGAGAAGGTGGTCTCCAACGTCCAAGAATTACACCATCAACATTTTCCTAACTTTTTTCTCTCTCTCTTCCCTTTCTATCTCTAACGCGTGAGAGCTAAGGTTTCTCAATTGTTTTTCTCTCTTGGGGCCGGATTCCTGGGGCAGCCTTTGGTCTGTCTCTGATTTCTCGACTCTAAAGATAATGGTGAGAATCATATGGTGAGGGTCTAGGTATAGGCAAGCCCGTGGCAAGAGGATGGGCGTTGTGGGAGAGAGCAAAGTAGGAATGAAATAGTTGGTGGGTGCATGGTTGTCATACACCGAGAAGGTCCTGCAGCAACTTGACTTCGACAACCCAATTTCTCCTAACGATGTGGTTCGTTTTATCGGCAATGACTCTTTATGTGTAATTGATATTTTTGTTTTTTGGTGTTTAAGTTTGTATATAATAATGACGATGTCTTCTTTGTCTTTTCTTTTGGTATTTTATTTCTTTTTATTATTTATAATAACTGCTTTCTCCACCTTTCAAGTTAATTGTTTATCAGTCGGATCTGAGTCTTGACAATGTTTTGGTTATGCAAGAGTTACTTCTATATGGAATTAGTAGTGACCCTAGTGTTACTAAGTCTTTGCCCTCGATTGATCAGGAGAATTCATTGATTGTTGGGGTTTTATCAAAAAGAGCCTTACATGTGCTCGATCTCAGTATATCGAAGTATATTCTCGTTATCGGACCTCAATCATATATCTTTCCCCATTGAGCATCATCAGATTTTTCTGGTGGATCCATTCTTGTTAAAAGATTTTGTCTCATGTAATACATGGTTTTTATATTTGATATTTTTGTATCTCCTTAGTGAGTTTCATGAAATTTTCCCTTTCAAAAAAAAAAAAAAAAAAGGATAATATGATAGAGAGTTATGTTAAGAATACCAACTTTGATTCTTTTTTTTTTTTTTTTAGCACCAACTCATATGATGGTTAATTGTCATCTTTTTAGTGGTAGATGATGTGATTGATGTGACAATTATATCAATAAAAAATGATAATTCACATACCGTATAAAAATAATACTCAAATGTTGTTATTGCTGGTACTTGGCACATAAATTTTAAAAAGTTCAATTTTAAAAAAAATATTCCGTTTCAAACTTATAAATTTTACTTTGTTGAAATGATAAATTTGAATTGAAATCTTTTTAAATCTTCCTTTTCAAACCTATGTACCATTTTACCTTCCCCTTTCCAAATCTATGTGCCAAACATGCTAATTGTGAAATAACACCTCATCAGGTTACATCCAATAAAATAAGAGAAATTGTAATAATACTTTTTACAAAAATAGTTGAAAATGGCAAGATTTTTAAAATTTTTGAACAAATTTACCAATGTGAACGAAAAATTTATCAAGTAACTAACATATTTACAAGACGTAAATAATTATTTATGTGTAAATTTGTTATTTACTACTATTTCTTCCAAATATTTTAAAAACCTGTTTTTTATTTCGATTATTTTTTGAAAATGCCTATTTATTTCTTTCTTCCGTAAAATTACTGGAGCATTTTTCGTTTTTAAAACAATCAAAAGGAGCCTTTCAGTTACCATTTTGTAGATCGAGAGGGAATAGAGGCTAGATGGGAGAGAACGTCTTTGCTAGGGTCATAACTAAGAAGATATTTTTGAGACTAATGAAGTATGTAATTACAAAGGGCTATCATCCTTATGAGACATAAATAGTTGGTATACTATTGATTTCTTAATCTTATGAAAAAAAAAAATTAAGATTGTGGGTATTGTCTATCAGTAATTTCATATTTGACTCCACTAATAAATAAATAGTTTGAATCTTCCCACCAACTTCAAAAAAAAAAAAGTTTTCCAATTTGAGTTACGATTTTCTCCTATATGAGGGGAATACACACACATTTAAATATATACATATATATAGACATATGTGTATATATATATATATATATATATATATAGCATATCCATTGAAAATTAGCTACGATTGAGTTCTCTGCTCCCACCATTACCTTAACACATTCTCTATAAAGCCTAATTATAAACTCATGAAAAACATGGCAAATGCCAAAGTGCTATTAACTCATTCACATAGCAGAACAGTCGTATTTTCCACAGTTCAAAATTCGAAACCATTTTTGAATAAGTGGGCAATGTCGGGATCATCCATATCCACATCCAACCATCCATGAAAGCACATGTACTCTATATAATGATCTGGAGGCCTTATAGAACGAGGGTTTACCGGAGCAAAGCTATGATTCCTTTCGAGATCCCGAGTAAGCCACCTAATGTATGCACGGTCCAACGGTGGAACAACCTTCAATAAGATCTCTTCTTTCCTTTCATGCTCCTTCACAGGTTTGTTTCCCATGTTGAAGAGAACCTGACCTGCTCCCCAATATGTAGTCTGCTAAGAGCACATATTATTAATGAGTGAGAAACAAAGCAGCAGAAGTTGTGAAAAGTTTTCTTAAACAAGGCAGCAACTATGTCCTAGTCTCCGCACGCTCACAGCATTGTGTAGCAGTAAATCTAGCATGTAAATATAGTACTGCTCTAATTCATATTGACAAGTTCACTGTTCGATTAGAGAACTTTAGTTGAAAACTTCAGAGGAAAACAAACAATACAAATGACATTATGAAGGAATTGGGGAAAAGAGAAGTGGCAAAGATAAAAAAATAAAAAAATAAAAACTGTATAAGTTGGTCGGTCCAGAAATCCAAAACGGCCGCTGACTTCGACATTATGATAAAAAAAAAAAAAAAAACTTCAACCTTATGAACAGAATGCAGAATTGACGCTAGGGAACTGTTAATGATGCCAAAATTTATAAGGAAACAAAAATGTTGATTTGCAAATCTTGATTGAAAAGAAGCTCTGATGAAGGAGACAAAAAAATAGCTGGAAACAGAGGTGACAACTTTGATCAAGCTCTCAAAATTCTCACTGACAGGAGCTCAAGTTCAGTTTACACAATCAGAAATATTCCAAGTCACCTTCTTTCTGACCTAGCTCACAGGTTTTAACCCAGAACTAAACACAGTGTTTCGCAAGACAAACCAATGACTACTGTTTAGCAAAGCTGGGCTAGACTGAGAATTTTTAAATAAGACACAAAATAAACGAAAGCTAAAATAAACGACAAGAATCAACAGAGAATAAACCAGCACAGAGCTGCTGCACCAAACTCTTAAGATACTTATTCATACGACGTTTTCATTAGCAGAACGTACAGAAAATAATTAGACGGGTCCTCTTTTAAGAAAGGCTCTACAATCTTTCGCAAGCAAATGAATTGAATTGAAGAAAACTGATTTAAAAAATTTAAGAATGGCTCTAGCTTAAAGGCAGGGAACGACAACTGCTTTATCGCTGACAAATACGAATGTGCTAATTAGAGGACAATCTCACCCCAAATTTCCAATAACTGTTAGCCAGAAGCCCAGCACACGATATCAGACACTTGTAACAGAAATTGATCACCTATAGACCTACTCGTTAACTCATCACATGGCGGTTTTCAAAATCTGCATTGTAAACCTCAGCGATGTGCTTCACTGCTTTGTTTTAAAGAGGGATTTTTTCCGGGACCCAAAAAAAAAAACACACAACGAAACGCCCAAGAAGCCACAACCCATGTACCTTCTTAAGCTTAAACACCAAAATCTTTTCCCGTTCTCTCACGAACGTTTCTCTCTTCCCACCAGTCTTCTCTCTCTTACACACAAACTCATGTCATAAGAGTTTCTCTTCCTCCCTCCCTGGAAGGGTTTCAACTTAGTAATTTTAACCAAAAACGAATCTGTTTTCGACGTTCTGTACCAAATAAAAACGGTGAATCAGATTCGAGACGCACATTATCAACATTTGTACTCAAGAAGGTATAAAAGAAACAGATATATGGCTACAGATTTAGCCTAACGCTAATTCCACGTCCACTTTTACTATCTAGAGTTCAAATATCCCTAACCCCAGTTCCAAAAAGAAAAGGAAAAAAAATAAAGAACATTTCTCATCCTTATTGTTAAACAAATAATACAGCTTCTTGTCTGCAGAACCTTTCGACACATCTGTCAAACAGTTGTGTGCAAACGCTTCATCAAGAATCATAAACGAACTTAGAACTCATCTTCAAGAATTATATGGACGGTAAATTGACAGACATGAACGAACAAAAATAAAGAATTCTTATTATTATTATTATATTTAAGTTCATTACAGAGAGAATAAGAAATAGTCTGTCTTCTATGACGATAACATCTGTCGCAGGAAGTAATCTTACCGTTAGTCTCTCTCGCTTCTTTGCCTTTTGAAGTTTCTCCAGATTTCTCGGCAACCAAACAAAGAGTAAGGTAGAGAGACCTGTAAGAGAACTTGTCTGATGCACAGAAACTGTTGGCCTTAGTTTGCCAATCTGGAATAGAATTACAGTCCTGAAGATAAAGAGGTTTCTGGATCTCATCCGCTCCGCCTATAAAACTTTTGGCTTATTTCTGCCATCAGTCTACACCCTTGTATCAATTTTGCATTTAGGACCCTAATTTTATTATGTTTCCATTTTAATCCGCCAACGTTATAATATTGTTGTAGGTGTAGCTTAGATTAGCAAAATTCAAGAAAAAAGAAATTATTTAGTTTTTTTAATAAGCAACATATATTAAGAAATGAAAGGAAAAAAAAAAAGTTATCACAACCTAAAACCAAAAAAAAAAAAAAACAAGAGAGAGAGAGAAAAACTAAATAAATAAAAAAAATCAAGTCAAACAAAAACAAGAAAAATAACTGTAGAGAAATCATTAAAATTTCTCAATTTAAAATATGTTCCCTTACAAGCTCTAAATTTGTAAGATGTATTTTTCTCTTCGAGCTCGTTGTTCATTTTTGTCCTCAAAGTATCAAGCTCTTCTAATTTTTCTCATAAACTTGAAACAATAATTTCCCTCTCTTTCCAAGCAAGAATATGATAGTTGAATTTAACGTCCACTTCAGATATATGATCTTTTGAAGCTTAACTAAAAACTAATATGTATGGGATTACATAAAAGTACATAAATATTATACTTATTTCGCTATTTAGTTACCAACACAGTACCTGTTTTATGAGAATGTTAATATTTTATTATCTTATTCCTCCTTTCTTTAGACATATCTTTTAGGAAAACAATCTTTTTTAGTATCCTCTTGGTGTGGCACTTTGAAACCTAGAATAAGTTTAGGCTAATTAAAAATAATAAATAAATAAACTATCTTTCAGCTGTGGCATTTTCATATTTGGTCTTCCAATATCAGATATTTGCCATCCTTTATTGGACCTGTCAATCCCCACCTGCATTTCTCGCCTAACCAAATTATTAATGAGAAAATTAGGCCACATGCCGTAGAGGTGTGGACTGCTTTTTGCCACACCTTAAAAGCTGTTGCAAAAAATGCCACTAAGCTGATGTCATAAATTAATTTAAATGTATTTTTGTAATTTTCTCCCTCCCTCCGTACCAACCCTCCCAAGCGTGACTCCCCCCAACTCCTCTCTCTCCTCCACCCCCATCTCCGAAACCAGTTTTCTAACACGAGCTCCAATCTCCGGCGTGAGCTTCCATCTCCACACCACCGCTAATCTACGACAAGCTGCTGGAGATGTCGCTCTCCTCTGATGCCAGATCGCTTCGAGCTCCAACAGGGCTACCGTGTGAATGGATCTCTTCTTCGCGGATTGGAGTAGCTGCGATCGGAGGACCTGACGCCGTGACCAACCAATCGGTAACTAATATACTCAGCCCAAAAAAAGATAAGAACAACACAAAATGCAGGGGGGGGCAGGGACGGATGCATATGTGAATGAGGGGGGCTTGAGCCCCCCCCCCCCCCCACCCCCCCCCCCCCCCCCCCCCCCCCCCCCCTCCTCTTAACTTTTTATTAATTAAATTTTTATTTTATTTCTCTAAAATTAAAACTTGTTATTATGTCACAACCCCAAACCTGATAGCCGTGATTAATTAGGATTAAACAAGATTGATTAAAAATAAACTCAAGATTTATTAATCAAATCCCGTAATAATTTTTTGCAAATATATATAATATCATATATTGCTTCGAAGCCTTTAAATCATACAAAAAAAATTTTCAGTGCTTTATAAAATTTATAGACTCTAAAATAATACAACTCAGGACAGTGTCGACTGATACAGTTCACTATACATCAGTCCACTATACACGATCACAGTACAACTTAGAATTAAAAAAAAAAAAATACTGAAGTAGCAATACAAATTGAGTAACCGTTTCTTCAAGCAACCGCAGCTCAAAACTAATCCTTCAAATAAAATACCGCTACCCCTGGAGGTGGAAAATAATAAAACGGGATAAGCCTATGCTCAGTAGGGAGGATTGGGGGGGTAAAACGACAATAAAAACGACACCAAACATTCATATTCATACCACCAATCAGATCAATATCAAACCTAATCATATGTAAACAATCATTACAATGAACATGAATAAATAATAAAACTAAAAAGGAAATCAATGTTATAAATAAATAACGTACAACATACAAATAAAATGCATTGCTACTATCCGAATACACCTCGCACGAGTTTAGGGATCCGCCCCCAAGGATATCTTGGGATATGCACTCCGCCCCATATCCTATCTATAACCACGGGTCCGTAGCATAAAGAAAAGAACCACTTACCGAGTCTCCAACCAAATAGGGTTTGCAACCACTTAAACAAGCATGTTGGGTCTTAACAGCCCAAATCTTAATCATTTTTCCAAAGTAAAAATATGCTCGAACATTTCACAAAACACCGCATCGTATATTCTGCACACAATATCATTTAGAATCATCAATTGCCAAGCAAGTCACAAGACAACATTCATGGCATAAGTACAAGTTAAGGGAAGGAATATAAAAGTCATGATTCACATATCCATACAAATCATCACAAATATTAAAAACAATGAACAAGCCATTCAACGGAACTTTCTAATTACTTAAAGGTCTTGAAAATAGTCTTATTTTGAGTTTGTAGCATCACCTAGTAAGCTATACGACTCTTCCTCTTCCAAACCAGTGGGGATCATGTGCACATCAAACAGGTTCCAAATGGAGAACTTTATGTGCAAATTTGGTCATGTCAGGTCAACCGGAGGGTGACGTCCGGTCAACCGGACAAAGGCGGAGAGCAACTCCCAGGTTTCCCCTGTTTTGCACCCAACTTGTAAAATTCATAGAATATCCATTTCTTATCCAAGTTAGGTGTGTGATAGGTCGTTGGAAAGCTTAGGAAGTCTACTTTCTAAATATGTGAACAATTTCTTATCATTAAACTCCCACTAAAACCAGTTTTAACATTAATATCCGCTGTCCCAAAATAGTGCAGTTTTTACCTCTTTAGTCCAAACTTAAAAATAACATAAGTTGAGTTACCGAACTCCGTTTACAATGTTTCAAAACCATAAATACAACTTGAGGAGTCCACATTAGAAACAAAACAAGGTTCTAAGGCTACCTATTCACCATCAGTCTCCAAATAAACAATTCCGTACATAGAAATCATGTATTCTAGACTTAAATTTTTTAATAGTTTCTCTTACCAAAATACTGTCCTCAAGAATGTATTTAGTTTTTTAAAGTGTCTAAGAAACCTTCAAATAGAATGACCAAAACTCCCATATCAAAGTCCTCATGAACGCAAGGGTTAAACTTCACATATGCATGTCATTTCTCATATTGGAATTTTATCAAACACCACACATGCATGCATATAGTTTACTTCTATATCAACATGTAACTTACGGAACCTCTATCAAAATATCACATATATGATATATCTACATATAAACAATATCAATCCTATCATCAATTATGTATATACAATTAATCCTAATCCACAAATCCATTGTTTAAGGAAATTGGGGTTTTACCAAAATCGTACAAATTCAAACACCCTTTATGCTTAAATCACATATGCACACAACAAATAAATCAAAACATCATCTTCGAGTAAGCATTTCAGATTTCAAACATCTAAAAATTTAGACAAAAATCGAGATTCTAGATAAATTTTAACAACGAGAACCATCATCGATTCAAACAAAATAACCACAAATCATGAACAATTTTCGGATTTGACAAGGAAAGAAAACCCCTACCTCAAAGCTTCCAAAAATGCAAGCTCCAATCCCATGAGCTAAACATGATTACAACACTAGATTAGAAAGGAAGTTCTGATTGAAGACATGCAATACAAATTTAGAAGTTTTGAAACTCGGAACTCTAACTCTATGTTTTAAAATTCCACGAAATCATGTTTGAACAATGAAATTGACTTCAAAAACGGACTCTCCCTCTACATAGAGTTTAGATTTGCTCTTCCCATGAAGGAGAGAGAGGGAACGAAGAGGGATAGAGAGAGATAGCGTAAAAGATAGAGAGTGTGTGTGCGCGCGCGGGCGCTGTACGTGAAGAAAGAGGAAGAAAGGGGAAAAGTAAAAGAAAGAAAAAGGGAAATAATAAGAAAATAGGTATTAGGCCTATTTAGTGAGCTAAAAGAAATTTGGTAACCTATTTGGTCATCCAATTTAATTCAAGACTCCCATTCATAAATAGTTGCATCCCAATACAAAGAGTTAAGTAACCAAAAATCTCGCCCAAAATTTTTTTATAGCTAACCCAACACAAAATTGAACTCAATATAAAATTAAATCACCGAGATTTAATTTTCAATAATTCTCTAAATTTTGGGGCTATATTATAATTTCTTATAATTTCTAAGAATTTATCTAATTCCTGAGAAATTATGCTAATCATGTTCAATAAATTCAAGATTACAACACTAATCTTAAATTAATTATACTAATTCCTTACTTAATTCCTCAGGTCGTTACGTATTAGCCCCCCTCGTCAAAGTTTCTGGCTTCCATTCTCATGCAGAGGAGATCGGATAGCACAGTTGCTGGCAGTGTGGAAGGTGGATCAGTGGCCAGCGGTTGTCACTGCCGCCGAGAGAGATCACAACTGAGTCTCAGATCGGCAAAGGCGGCCATGATCTTAGTAGTGATCACCGCATGAGGCTCAGATCTTCAACCGTCGCGATCTTCACCAGCCCAATGTCAAGACCTTTGCCCATCGCTGCAATCGCCTTCCCCTTCTACGATATTCTCCAGCCGCCTCAATCGCCTCCCACTAGAGCCCCAATCCCATCATCTACCGCTCCAACGAGATGACAACGACGACAACTATAAGCTGTGTGTGTGGGGGAGGACATTTCAGATGATGGTGATGAACATCTAGTGAATCATCTCCCTATTCAGTAAGAGCATGATCCCCTCTTCAAAATTTCAACTATCTTTTAAATTTCTTTCTTTACATTTTTTCCCCTGATTTTGGCATACCTTAATAGTGTTTTTAGATTTTGTAATTGCATTGAATATTTCTGATTTTTTCTTCTAATCCAATCAAAAAATCTGAAAAATTTGGCGGATTTTTTGGTTTCCAGTTGGTAACCCACTAGCAATGGTGTTTACCGATCGGTAGCTAACTTGTTTACTGGTCGGTAACCAACTAGAGTTGGTGGAGTCATCCATACAAATTGACAAGTATAATTGATATTTTAAAATAAATAGATAAATGAGAGAAGCAAGCTACCTTTCGTTCTACCTACCCTGGTAGGGAAGAGAACGAAAATTGGCCGCGGATGGTGGTAGGTTCGAGGTTTTTACCTCTATCGTGTTGCATTTCCTCTGGTGGCGTAGCTGCACACATCCATCGTACTAGAGCAATCCGAGAAGATGTCATGTTATGTTATTTCTTGTAAGAGTTTTTTTGGGTAATAAAAATCAATCTAAGACATGATTTTGTGACACTTCTTTAAAGTTCTCATTACTAATTAGGGTTCGTTTGGTTCGTTAGTTTGAGTTGTATTTTTGAAGCTGAAATAGTAAATTTTGTTGACTTTTTAGAAAAGACAAAAAACTTTTTGGAAAAAAGACAAAGACTTTTGAGGAAAAATATAAAATTTGAATTGAAAAGTTGAGTTTGAGAGAGTGAACCAAAATGCTAAGTACCAAACCCCATTCTTAGAAAACCTCATTACCTATTTAGAACTTATCTCATATCATATACAATGTCAGGAATGCTTAAATAGACTACGTATACATGCAAACATATACTTTTATAAATCAGTATACATGCAAACATACTTTTATAAATCATACTTTAATAAATAGTATACTTCAATTGAAATGAAAAATAAAAATAAAAAATCTCCCACTTTAAAAAAGAAAGAAATAAAATAAACTTTTCTACTCTTTTTTTTTTTTTTTTTATAGTGAACAATTCAAATAAAGAAACAAAAAAAAAAAAAAAAAAAAAAAGTGAATAATTTAACTAAACGTATTAGATTCTATAGATATTTATTCTATTCAGAAGAGCGTTGGAAGTGTGAAACAATATAAAGCAAAGAAGCACAAATTGTCAGAAAGAAAAAAAAAAAAAAAAAGAAATAATTATTATAAACAAATAATATACAACAGAGCAGTCTTAACTACCATGTCTATACAAGGAAAATAGCTAATTATCGTGGTCTACAAATTATTAACTCCTAGTTTTGAACCTTTAGCAACAAGTCATGTTTGCATTTTATCAATAGTCTTCTTGGAGAATCAACAAATTTTATAAAATCAGACTGTTCTGAATTCCCTCTACCTGCCAATACCAGGTTCTTGTAAGACAACGTTGATATGCAGCTATAAACTTGCGCGATCAGTTTGAAGTAAAAAAAATCAGACTGTTCTGTATTCCCTCTACCTGCCAATACCAGGTTCTTGTAAGACAACGTTGATATGCAGCTATAAACTTGCGCGATCAGTTTGAAGTAAAATATCTGATGGATTTGTCGCAGCATCTTTAGGAGGCAAGTTCAACACTCTATAACATTCCAGAGGTCTGGAGAGCAAATTTCTGAACCATTTTTTATGTCATCTTAAAGTTCCCGAATCCGGAGCACTACTACATAGTCATGTAGTCATGTTTTTAGTTTCCTTTCGGCTAAGCAGAAAAACAGACGAGTGATTTTGTTTACCAAAGTCTGAAATTACAGTCATGTATTTTGATTTTTGCTTGTAAAGGTATTACTCTAATCTTATCACCTGATAAGTATTAAATGATGGAAGTGGCAGATACTTGTTTGAGTTGATCTGATAAAATAGCTTGTGACTTCTGAAGGAAAATGAAATACCTCATGTTGATAGTCAAGAATGGAGGAGCTTCCCGAACACCAGCTTCGAGCAGCTTAGTCACTCCGCAAGATCTGAGATTGGACAATATAAGCAACCGTGCAAAGAAAGAGGGATATATAAACAAGCATTGAACCATTACTTCACTCCTTTTATCGACTTAATTCTTTTCAGACCATATGACGTGTAAGTGAATCTCTTTCGGGTAAGGCTAGTTTGCTTGGCTAGTCACTATGCAAGACACCATTGAGAAAGAACTAATGAAGTAGAGGTATACAGAAGAACTAAATCCAAAAGGAGCCGTAAGCAATACATGGCAATTGTACGTTTGCTAATGGTATTGCAAATAATTTCCAGATCTTAAACCAAGGTTGACATGAAATTCAAGAAACCAAGGTAAATTACTCTCATCAAAGTCTTGTAATGGTAGTAGATGAGATAGTATAAACTGTGAAGAATGGCCTCTTGGTCTTTGTTATTGACACTAGTATCAGTTCGTTGGTCCAAAATAACAAAAGAGTTGGCTATCTTGTCCGATATTTTCTAAACATAAAAGGTTTAACCGACCTAATTGGCTCGTACATCATCTTGGTTTATTCATTCCGCCAAAAGATGATGCAATTACGATGCCCCATATGAACCATTTTCTCTCTTCATTGTCACTTCTTGCCCCTGCAAGAAATATTAAACAAAATTGAAAAATAATGCTCAACAGATGGTGAATGCAAAATTTCAATGATATCTAGTGCTAGTTACTGATTCTTAGTTCGAATTGCTAGTTCAAGAGAGAACTCATCCTTAACTTGGCAAGAGACATACCAACATAATACACATATATGTATAATATGGATATGTTTTTCTTCACACACACGCACAAATATTTAAAGATAAACTACTAGCATCAATAAAGCAGATGATCCTATGTCAAAACATAAATTTGTAAGCAAAAATTTATTTGGAGACATTAGAGAAAGTCTCCATAATTATCGGAAACGGTATGGAAATATAAAATAAAATGTTTCGTTAAGTAGCTCTACATGACGAAGTATAAAATAGGAGGATCTTATAAAAAAGGATGTCTTACCATGCTCAAACCTTGTAAACTTGTTCAAGGTCCTCCCTTGGGAGAATGTAAATAAAGGAAACAAGAAGCACAGAAGACACTTGTAGATATCATTCTACAAAACTTCTTACCTTGAGATTACCAGAAATCTCCACAAGAGCACAATCCATTCTTAAAATGATGAAACCGGTACCCATCCCGCACTATAAGTTCCCTCGAGGTGACGAGGGAAATCAGCTTTATAACCAAGTGACAATCTTGACAAACTCGAAGATTTTTCATAACACGGATTGGCATCCAAGCAGGCAGGCTCGTGAGCCCAAAAGCCACAGCAAGCTTTTCACTGTGGTAAGCTTTAGAACGAAGATAGTTAGTTGGACTTAAATACAGCCCTGTGCCTTCTATCCTTTTAGTAATCTCCTCCAACATGTTATGGATTTCCCTGATTTGTGGATGATTTGTGTCATTTACAGTAAAGACATGTACCTTGTTATCCACCTCTATCCAGCTACAACCCAGATTCTTCTGAATTCCTCTCTCTCTCATGTGTTTTCTCACATCTGCAAAAGCTTCTAGTTTTCCAGATTCTGAATATATGTTAGCCAGAAGGACATAACATCCAGAGTCTTCTGCATCTAACTCGAGCAAATTCTTCACAGCAAATTCTGCCAAGTCAGAGTCACGATGGGTCCGACAAGCACTGAGCAGAGCCCCCCAGATAGCAGCATTTGGCTTGAAAGTCATTCCATCAATCAAACTCTTGGCCTCCTCTAGTAACCCCGATCTGCCAAGCAGATCAACCATACAAGCAAAATGCTCAGATGTTGGGGAAATGCCAAAATCTTCAATCATGGAACTAAAAAAATGTTTTCCTTCATTTACTAGCCCAGAATGGCTACACCCTGATAGAACAGATGTGTAGCTAATATGATCAGGTTTGCAATTCCTTTTCAACATATTCTCAAAAATCTCAATCACTTTTTTGCCATAACCATTCTGTGCATATCCTGCCATTATTGCATTCCAAGATATCAAACTCTTCTCATACATAGAATCAAAAACCTTTTGGGCTTCATCCATCTGCCCACATTTCGAATACATAGTAATCGTACTATTGGAAACAGAAACATTAGAGCCAAACCCCAATTTTTCAGCATGAGCGACTATTTGGTTGCCGAGTTTCAGTACTGCTAAATCAGCACACGCACTGACTGCAGAGGCATAAGTGATCCAGTCAGGAGTGACCCCGTCACTCCACATCAGCTTATACAATTTCAAACCTTCTTCCCCAAAACCATTTTGAACATACGTGCCTAACATCGAGTTCCATGTAATGACATTCCGATCTGGCATTTTATCAAAAAATTGACGGGCCTTCAAAACATTGCCGACCTGAGAATATGCCATTATCATGGCTGTCCATGATATGATATCTCTAATTGGCATGAACTCAAATATGTAGTTTGCTTTGTCAGCATTCCCGCACTTTGCATACATTGTAACAAGAGCATTCCCAACAGGAACAGAGGAGTCCATTCCAGCCTTGATTGTAAATCCATGGAGTTGTTCCCCCGTCAAAGCATAGTTTTGAGCTGGGCATACCCCAAGAACTGTTGTCAAAGTAAACTCATCTAAGTTAACCGGAGTCTTTCTCATTTGGATAAACAGTACCAAAGCTTCTACTTGATGCCCAAACTGTGCAACTCCGCCAATCAAAGAAGTCCAAGACACCATGTTCTGCTCTGTCAAGTTGTTGAACACCTTGCGTGCAGAGCTCAAGTGTCCACATTTTGCATACATATCAATCAAACCATTTCCTACGTAAGGATCAACAATTGGTTCCATTCGGACAATCCGAGCATGCAAATGGCTACCCCAACCAAGTTCATGGATGCTGGCGCAAGCACTAAGTACACTGGCATATGTCATGGGATTCGGTCTAAAACCTTGGTTCCACATCTCAACAAATGCACCAAGACTTTGGACTCCGAAACCATGTTGAGAGAAGATTGAAATCATTGTATTCCAAGAAACATGATCACGTTCAGGCATTTGTGTGAACAAATCGAAAGCCTTTCTAACCCCATAAAACTTGGAGAAACCGTAGATCATACTATTCCAACAAAACAAACTAGGCTTCTGTATCCTTAGAAATATTTTCTCGGCCGAAACAATTGAATTACACTTAATATACATATCGATAACTGAACTTTGAACAGCCATGTTGCTTCCAAAATCTAACTTTTCCACAAGACTGTGCAGTTGACAAGCCAATTTAATCAAATCAAGACTACCACAAGCCTTCATAGCACAAGAGAAACAAAATGGGTCAAAAAACGTAATTCCAACATCGAATCATCGAAGCAAATAGTTTTATAGTTTCCTCTGGTTGCCCATTCTGAAAATATCCAGACATCATCGTAGTCCAAGATGCAGAATCTCTCTCAGGCATTTTGTCAAACAGATCCTCCGCTTCCTTAATCCGACCCGAAATGACCAATCCATTGATGATTGTATTCCAGCTGAAAACATTACCGTTGTTGATAGAGCTGAAAATTCTGCAGGCATCGTTTATCAAGCTGCAATTAGAGTACATGTGCAGGAGATGGTTTTGAAGGAAAACTGAAGAGTCCAAGCCAATGGAGATGAGTTGAGCATGGAGTTTCCGAGCAATGGGGATGGATTTAAGAGATGCACAAGCTTTCATCGCTTCGTAGAATTTCTGGGAAAGTTCCATGTAAGATTGTTGCACAGAAGGGTCGTGGAGAATAAGGCATTTTGTTGAGAAACAGCGAATGAGCAACCAACGATGAGGGAGACAATTCAGTAGGTGCATCGGTGGTGACTTCAGTTCGTGATTGTTCACTTCATATTGTAGAGGGGCTTCTAGACTCATCAACTGAGAGCACTTTACCATTCATATGTCAGGGAAAAAAAAAAAAAAAAAAAACCTAAATGGAAAACATAAGTCAATATAAAAGCCAGATTTTCATTTTAAAAATAAATTTACATAGTAAACCCAATTCAGTGACTTACAACTTCAGAAAATAAAAACAGAAACAATAAATAAATAAATACACACTAAATATTTAAATAGCTTGAACGAATGGATCAAAACAATCATTTCTAGCATTATTTGTCGGTCAATAAATTCTTAATTACACTGACAAGGAGTAGAGATGCACACTAATGTGAGAAAACTCACTGGAGACTAAACAATGATGGCCTCGGCTTCTCGATCTGAAGCGAGACTGCGAGAATCAGGATCGAAGCGGTGATAATCGGCGGCTACATCAACGAAAACTGAAGCTACTGCTTCAATGGCGGCTGCGCAAACTGCTCCGGCGGCTGCGTCGAGGGGTTCGACATGGATTGGCCTCAACTGGAGATTGACTCAGGCGGCGGAGAGAAAGCGAAGGAAAAGAAAGAAAAGGGAAAAATGGGGATTTGAAAAAGATTCATTTTCGTTTTTCAAAATAGAATAATACAAAGTAAGTTTGAAAATAAGAGTATGATAAAAATGAAAAGTAACAAATATTCTTTTTATAAAAAATTTTCAATTTTTGAAATTGGATCTCTCATTTAAATATATTATAAAATATTCTAATAGAGTATGCTCTGTATGTTACTAAAATATGGACTATACTTTATTAGAGTATTTTGGTGACCAGCGCCAGCAACCGGAGTTGGGGACATCTGGTCATCTATTTTAAAAACTTAAAATATTCTAATAGAATATGTACTATACTCTATTAGAGTATTCCGGTAGCCGAAGTCGGAGATATCCGACCATTTATGTTGAGAACTTAAAATATTTTTTTTCGAATATGTAATATACTTTAATAGAGTATGAACTATACTTTACTAAAGTATGCTTGTGACTGGCATCGGTAGTTAAAGTCAGAGACATCTAGACATCTATGTTGAAAACTGAATATATTCTAAGGGCCTGTTTGGTGCACAAGTTCAAGTTGATATTTTTAAGTTTAGTTTGAGTTAAGTTAAGTTGAGTTTAAAAAGTGAGTGTTTGGTAAAAAGTTTGAGATAAAAAGTTTAGTTTGAGTTGATTGTTTGGTGAAAAAGTTTGAGTTAAAAAGTTTAAAAAAAACAAGGGCTTTGTTTGGATGTATAAAAATTGAGTTATCCAAATTTTTTACCTTTTGTGTTTGGTAACTTATCTAAACTCCAACTAAATGGAATTTTTTCACCTCAACTACTGTCTTTTTTTATATTATAGCCTAAAAAATAAGAGTAAGAAGACAAATAAAAATATAGCGTAAAGTGTTTTTAAATTGAACTTCCGCACTAAACAGGATTTTTAAATTTTTAGCTTTTTCTGAAAAAGTTCATGCATAGGTTTTACAATGTCAACAAGAATTACTATTTAAATTTAAAAATTTCAATTTGACTCAACTTAAACACCAAACACAATCACATATTCAATGTCACCCCACCTACCCCAGAATCTAATAAAAAATCCAATTGTAATCTTTTTATATATATCCACACAGGTAACTAATTGGTAAATTTATCTTTTGAGCAAATAATAATAATAATAATAATAATAATTTGTATTAAACTAATAATTTAATCTCAGATTCGGTATCAAGTTTTTTTCTCCCAACTATTTCTTTTTTCATTTAAAATCAAAACATGAAATTTAAATAGCCGATTAATAATATTAAAAAAAAAAAGATATTGTTACATAAGTGGGCTTTGAATCTTGCTCAGTAAAGAAAAGTTTGAAAAACGACAATGTTTCACTCCTGCAAACGACATTGATTGGGAGCAATAAACACTTCACCCACCATATGCTTAATCCACGTACGACAGCAAAGCCACCCAAAAAAATAATAATAATAATAAAACTGCAGTTTCATTAACGCAAACGACATTGATTGGGAGTAATAAACACTTCACCCACCATCTGCTTAATCCACTAACGACAGCAAAGCCACCCAAAAAAAAAAAAAAAAAAACTGCAGTTTCTAAATCCGACGACAGCTACGAAGGCCGGCGAGCAGGGGGCTCGACAGATCACTGGCCGGTGGGCGATCGACTACTCATGTGGCGCTCGACAGCTCACGAGGCGGTGGGCGATGCTCGGAACCCCCAACCATCGCTTGTAACAATCTCCGGCGACCGACTGGACCCCTACTCGCAAATGGTCATTCCATCCTCGCCGCCGGCGAGATCCTGCTGGGTAACGCAGCAACGAGGCCGAGCTCGCCCGTCATCACACAACTCATTCCCAGCTCCGTTGCGGCGTGGGTAGCGTAGATGAACTAGAGAGAGAAACAGGAGAGATAAACTAGAGAGAGAAAGCGACAGATTACAACTCACCTGTGGGGTTAGTGGCCGATTCTTCTAATGACACCGTCGATTGACTGAACGGAATCTGGAGTTGCCGACGGTTGGTACTCGGGAGTCGTCGATGGATGGGCTGAGGAAAGAGAATAAACGGTTATTATAACAATCTGAGGAGGCCGAACTTGAAGGTGGGGAAGAGAAAAAACAACCTTAAGCCAGCTACCTTGAAGGAGAAGGCGTGGAATCTGCTCAGAGCAGCCTTCTTCAGTACTTTGCATCGCCACAGCTCTCTGCCTTCTTCTCTCTGTCTCGCGCAAGAACGAGGTGTGGAATCTCACCACGTGGGTTTGAACTCGAAACAGTGCCTCCTGCTCAAGGTACTATATAACGGTTCAGTTTTGAGTTTAGGCTGAACCAATACCCCAAACTGTTTTAGTTTAGTTTGAACTGAAATCCATCAGTTCAAACTAATGCCCCAAACTGCCCCTAATAGAATATCCAAAATATTCAAGTAGAGTATACCAACGACCGGCATAGGCGATCGGGACTGAAGATCGACACGGGCGGTCGAAATCGGAGACATCTAGCCATCCATGTTGAAAATTTATTCTACTAGAATATCCAAAATGTTCTAATAGAGTTTGCATTATACTCTACTAGAGTTTTACCAGCATCGACGATTGAAGTTGGAAACATCTTGCTATCTATATTGAAAACTAAAAATGTTCTACTAGAATATTAAAAATATTCTAATAAAGTATGTATTATGCTTTACAAAAGTATGCTGACAACCAGCACTGACAGGCGGAGTCGGAGATATTTGACTATCCATGTTGAAAACTGAAATTTTTTTAATAGAATATCCAAAATATTTTAGTAGAGTATATATTATGCTCTACTAAAGTATACCAGTGATCGGCCCCATTGGCTGGAGCTGGAGACATCCGACCATCCATGTTGAAAACTGAAAATATTCTAGTAGAATATCCAAAATACTAGATATGTTATTATAGTAGATTTTCTAAATAAAGGAGCAATTTGGAAAAAAAAACATGTTAGGTTAACTTTTGACTTTATGAGTTGACATTTGACTATAATTATTTTGTGTCATATTAATGAAGTGACAAAATTTTGTGTTATATTGATAAAATAATGTCTAAATTTATATGGTTTTAGTATTTTTCCCATTCTTTAATAAAAACTTGTCTTGTGGGCCATCTAGCATCCACCATTGTACTTTAAGATAACGAGGGGAGTGCCACAAAAAATAAATTGTGGATTCATTGTTAGTTATAACTAAAAAGTTTTTGCAAAAAATGATAATTACACCCCTTAATTTATTTTGCTCACATACTTTTTTAAATTATTCTTTAATTAAATTTTAAATTTTAACTATTTACTTCTCGTTACTCCAAAAAATTCTTATAATTAAGTTTTATTTTTTATTTTTTACGCCCACCAATTAATAAATAATTATATATTTTTCTTCATCAACTTCTCCTTTTTTTTGTGTCTGTTTTTTTTTTAAAAAAATAAAAATTCCTTTTTTGTTTTTTTTGAGATGTACATATATTACTTTTTTTTGAGGGGCTAATATCCATATTTTACTTTAAATACGATTTAGTTAGCTAGTAAAATATATAGTTTTAGATGTATATTTTTTATGATGTAATGTTTTATTTTAAAAAAATCAAAATCATGAAATTTTTTTGGGTGAATAGGCAATATAGCATATTGAGTTTCATAATTTGAACAATATAACAGTTGGTAAAATTTGAGATACTAAATAACATATCTTCTTTAAACTCAAATAGAAAATCTCCAAAATACCCCCCAACAAACAAAACCCATCCAAAATCAAGATCACAAAAATCCCCCTTCTATTTCTCTTCCCTATCACCCCTACTAGACATCAGAGTCCAGCGTTGACCTGGCCGGAATGGCCAGACTTGTTCAAGTCACGGTCGAGCAAGCTCAAATCCTAGAGGAGGACGCAACAAAAGCTCGTGAGCTCGACAGCAATCGCGACTTAGAGGAGGCCGTGCTGAAAGCTCGCGATCCCAACTCCAGCGGTTGCAATCCAGAGGAGGCCGCGACGAAAGCTCGAGATCTTGACATTGGAGATTGCGATCTGACGGAAGACGTGATGAAAGCTCGTGATCCCAACTCTGATCGACATTGCGAACACGAGGGAGTGCAAGTCCTCACCATCGTTCGCCTGTTCGTCGCCGCCGTAATCGCGACGAAAACTATCGCCACAATTAAGATGAAAATCGCCGTAAAATCGTGACTGTCCGATCTCATTTCCGTCGGCACTAGATCTGTGGCCTACTCATAGTGGTTTCTTCGACAGCTGTCAGGCTATTTGTCTTCTTCGGCAAAACTTTGTGTGTTATGGGTTTGGGGGGATTAGATTTCAAATTTTAATAAATACTAATAAATCTATAATTACAACAACAACAACAAAAAACCATTAAAATGATAAATAAATTTATTTCCAAACATAGATTTACCATTTATAAAGGGAAAAATAGTAAATAAATGTATTTTTATAAAAACAATATATGTTTACTATGTAATGTGTATTAATTAAGAAATCTGATAATTATCATTTTAGTGAGTAAAATCATAAATTTACTAGTAAATCAAGTGTTGGTATTGTTTTAAAAACTATCAATATATCATGTAATCAAAATATTTACTCGAAAATCTTGATATTTTACTAGTAATTAAAGTTATTTTAAAAGTATCAATTTATAAGTATATATTAATAAACCCAAATATTTATTGCTAAATTCAATATTTAGATTTTTTTTAGTTTAATATATATATTTTTTTATTTTAACTGGTAAATCTAAATATTAACTAAGAAATAATGGTATTTACATATAAGTATTTTATCTTTGTATTTTATGCTTTTCTTATAAATAACAAATCTAATTATTTTTAAGTAAATATTAGTAATTATATGTAAATATGTTAATTTTTAAAAAATAAGTAAATTATTTTCAAATTCGTATTTCATTAAAATTTAATTTTTGCAGTAAATCCCCGTATTTACATATAGTATTTACTAGTAAATCAACATATTTACTAAGTAAAAATGGTAATTATATGTAATTCCTTTACGTGTACTGGATTTTATACATTTTGTATTAAATATTTACTAAGTAAATGTTGGTATTTATGTGTAAATATAATATTTTCATTAGATATATTAATTAATTTTTAATAAATATTTATCCAAAAAGTTTTTGAAATAATAACATATCCCCTAAAATTATCTCAAATTAAACCCCTAAATTCAATTAAACCCTAACCCTAATCCCAAAAATCCTTCAAACCCTAACTCCCAATTTGTTGCCGCCTTTGTTGCTGCCACATCGACGGAGATCACATGGAGCTTTTGAAAGCCGCCATCTCTAAGATCCTCTGTCACCTCCAAATCACCGGAGACAAGTGCACGACTCTACTGGAATCACGATCAACCTCCCGACGTCACCAGGGAACTTGCGATCTTCGTGAATCTAAGATCCTCGTCGTTGCAAGGTGTAGCTTGAAACCAGAAGAGATGCCGGAAAAAGAAAGTAAGCACAGATTCTCCTATTGACTTTCTTGAACTTGAATCATGCTTTTTAAGGGCCGATCCACACATTCATCTCCCTCAATAGGCCTCCATATGCATGCTTGAGCCCAAATCCCTCGAATCAGTCCATTTAACGCATTTTGGAATTTCTTGGCTTGTGCTCTTGTAACTGGTCCAATAGGAACTTGAATTGGATCAGTATTCCATGCTCTTGTGCTAGCCATATCCTCATCATTCCCCTGCTTTTGAAAAGGATTTGTCCTCAAATCAAGTTCATCACTTACATCAGAAGGACTCAAATCAGGAACAATGAAGGTAGCACTTACAATATACTCACCAGGCAAATCCAGCCTGTATGCATTGTCATTGATGTGCTCTAGGACTTGGAAATGACTATCTCCTCTTGGAAGCAATTTGGAACGCCTTTGCAACGGAAATCTATATTTTCTCATATGTAATCAAATCCAATCTCCGGGTTCAAAGACCAGCTTGTGACGCCTTTTGTTGGCTTGGTTTACATATTGCTCTGTTCTTCGCTCAATGTTGAGTCTTGCCTTCTCATGAATCTGCCTAACAAATTCGGCTTTCTTTTTACCATCCAAATTAATACACTCAGTCGTTGGTTAAGGAGATAAATCCAATGGAGTTAATGGATTAAAACCATACACAATTTCAAAGGGTGAAAATTTAGTAGTGGAATGAATAGTACAGTTGTAAGCAAATTCAACATGTGGTAAAAAATCTTCCCATGTTTTAATGTTCTTACTAATGATAGCCCTCAACAAAGTTGACAAAGTTTTATTTACTACTTCGGTTTGACCATCAGTTTGTGGGTGACAAGTGGTAGAAAACAATAGCTTAGTACCCAACTTACTCCATAAAGTCTTCCAAAAATAGCTTAAAAACATAGCATCTCTATCTGAAACAATTCATTTACGCATACTATGTAATTTTACGACCTCCCTAAAGAACAAATCAGCAACATGTGAGGCATCGTCCGTTTTATGACATGGAGTAAAGTGTGCCATCTTAGGAAACCTACCCACAACCACAAAAATTGAATCTCTTCCACATTTAATCCTAGGCAAACCTAATACAAAATCCATTGAAATATCAGTCCAAGGCTCACTAGGGATGGGAAGTGGCGTGTACAAACCATGGGGTTGCACTCGGTATTTTGCTTGCCTACATGTGAAACATCTACCACAAATTTTCTCAACATCTCTTTTCATATGTGGCCAAAAGAAGTGTTCCTGCAAAACAACTAGGGTCTTAGTAACTCCAAAATGTCCCATTAACCCCCCACTATGAGATTCCCGTACTATAAGTCACGCAAGGAGCAATTTGGCACACACAACTTATCTTCCCGAAACAAGAATCCTTCATGCCTATAGAACTTTCCCAATGCATTTTTCTCACAAGCCCGAAACTCCACACAAATATATCGGTCTAATGGATACAATTCTTTAATGTGCTTAAAGCCAAGTATTTTAGCATCAAGAGTATAAGTAATGCGTACCTACGAGAAAGTGCATCGGCAACCACATTCTCTTTACCTTGCTTATATCAGATGACATAGGGAAATGTCTCAATGAACTCTATCGAACGGGCATGTCTCTTGTTTAGTTTGTGATATCCTTTCAAGTGCTTCAATGATTCGTGATCAGTGTGAATCATGAACTCATTGGGCCAAAGGTAGTATTGCCATGTTTTTAAAGCTCAGACCAATGCGTACAGCTTCCTATCATAAGTCGGGTAACTTAGGGTTGCCCCACTTAACTTTTTGATAAAATACGCAATCGGTCGTCCTTCTTGCGTTAGCACTGCACCAATGCCTACACCTGAAGCATCACATTCAATCTCAAACATTTTGTCAAAGTTAGGTAAAGATAATAAAGATATGTTTGCCAATTTCTGCTTGATGAACTGAAACGCCTTATCTTGCTCTTCACCCCACTTGAAACCAACGTTCTTCTTGATTACTTCAGTGAGTGGTGCAGCTAAAGTACTAAAGTCTTTCACAAACCTCCGGTAGAAACTAGCGAGTCCATGAAAACTCTGTACTTCACCTATGCTTGTAGGACTCGGCCATTCTTGAATTGCACGGACCTTGTCTTCATCAACTTGTATTCCTTGTGCACGGAGAACAAAACCAAGAAACACAAGCCTATCTGTGCAAAAAGTGCAATTCTTCAAGTTAGCACATAACTTTTCCTTTTCAAGTACATCCAAAACTGATTGTAAATGCACAATATGATCATTCAAGTTTTTGCTATAAATGTGTATATCATCAAAATAAACAACGACAAACCTGCCTATGAATGCACGCAATACATGGTTCATTAATCGCATAAATGTGCTCGATGCATTAGTTAGACCAAAAGGTATTACTAACCACTTATACAATCCATGTTTTGTTTTAAAGCCAGTTTTCCATTCATTACCCTCTTTCTTGCGTATTTGATGATATCCGCTTTTCAAATCAATTTTTGAAAACACACATGCACCATGCAATTCATCTAACATGTCGTCCAAGCAAGGAATAGGATGTCAATATTTTACCGTAATGTTGTTGGCGGCTTTGCAATCCATGCACATTCTTTAAGTTCCATCCTTCTTTGGCACTAGTAGAACCAGAACGACACACGGGCTCATGCTTTCTCTCACGTACCCTTTCTCCATCAACTCACTTACCTGCCTTTGAAGCTCCTTTGTCTACTCGGGATTGCTCCTGTAGGCAGGTCGGTTAGGAATTGTTGCACCGGGTACAAAGTCAATTGATGCTAAATCCCTTGAATTGGAGTTAATCCGAGTGGTGTTTCTTCGGGAAAGACATCCTCATACTCCTGCAAAAGATGAACAATGTTGCTCGGCAAAGAACCGGCAAGATCGTTAGTACACAAATAGGCCTCTTTGTACATAAGTACCAAAAAAGGCTGTCGTAAATGTAAAGCTCTTTTGATCTCACTTTTCTTTGCAATGAAATTATATCTTTCCTCTCTTGCACTCACCAAGGCCGAAATTCTCTCATTTTCTTTCTTACTCTCTTTCACGTTTCTGCCTTTCTCATTTTCTCTCTTCTCCTTTTCTTTCCTCTCAGCCTCGGCCTCTCTCTCCTTTTCTTTCCTCTCAGCCTTGGTCTCTCTTTCCTTTTCTCTAAGATTTTCACTTGTTTTCTTTTTTTTCCCTCTCTTTTTTTTCAATCACTTTCTTTATTTTTAATCACTCTCTTTTTGTAGCCTTACTTGATCTTCAAATACTTGTTGTGGTGTCAAGAATACAAGAGAGAGTGGTCGTTGATTAAGTATAAAAGAATATTTGTTTGTATAACCATCGTGCTTCACTCGCCTATCAAACTGCCATGGACGACGCCCTAGCATCAAATGTCTGGCTTGCATCGGAACGACATCGCATAATACTTCATCTTCATATTTGCCGATCCGAAACGCAACTAACACCTGCTTGTTTACCTTTATCTCGCAACCATCATTCAACCATTGTAACCTGTACGGCTTGGGGTGCTTCAACGTGGGCAGTCCTAATTTTTCCACCATGGTTATGCTGGCAACATTAGTACAACTTCCTCCATCGATAATCACACTACATATCTTGTCTTTGACATAGCACCGAGTGTGAAAGATGTTTTCTCGCCGCGCTTCTTCAACTTTTTTTGCTTGCAAGCTCAACGCCCTCCTTGCCACCAACGTCAACGCTTCAAGGGCTAGTTACTCCTCCTCGGAAACATCTTCCATCGGTGTCGGAATCTTCATCTTCGGTTACAATCTCACCATTATCTCGCATCATCATAACTCGCTTGTTTGGACATTGACTTGCTAGGTGACCCCTGCTTTAACATTTGAAACATTTAATGTCACAATTATGAGAGGTAGAAGTATCAGTTTTACCTTGTGAAACATGGCTAGGGTTCTCAGCCTTAAGCTCAGATTTGTGCCTAAGAGTTGAAGATGTTTGTGGCTTGTCTTCCTTCCTTGAAGAACTCGGCTTCCAATAGTTATACCCCAAATTATGACCTGCAAGTGTACCACCCCCCTCTTGAGTTGTTGCTCTACCATGATGGCCATGTGCACCATATCTTCCAACTCCACATAATGATGCATCTCAACCCTATCATGAATCTCTTGGATTAACCTAAGCAAAAACCTAGCCATCGTCGCTTCTCGGTCTTCCTCGACGTTAGTCCGTATCATAGCAACCTCCATCTCCTTATAATAATCTTCTACACTTCGGCTACCTTGTCTAAGTCCTTGCAGTTTCTTATATAACTCCTGGTAGTAGTGACTTGGAGCGAACCGCTTTCTTATCACCACTTTCATCTCCTCCCACGTCTCTATTGACCGTTCTCCATTTCGCCTCATGTTTATAACAGGCTGATCCCACAAAGTAATAGTATAGTCTGAAAATTCAATCACGGCTAATTTTACCTTCTTGACTTCGCAGTAGTTATGGCAATCGAACACAAATTCCATCTTTTTCTCCCACGCAAGGTATGCTTCAGGATCAGATTTTCCATAAAATGATGGAATCTTCACTTAATATTACCCAAATGGTTATCTTTCCGATTCCTATATCCTCTAATCCCATAACCATGCCCAAACCTGCCCTGATTCATTGCTGGTTCAGCCAACTCCTCTTCATCTTCAATATCACCCCATTGTACCCTTTGTCGCATTCGCCTAGGTGGTTGTCAAACGGGTGCATTTCAAGGTTGCTCCTTAGTTGTCGCAACTTCCAACCTATCCATTCTCTCGTGAACTTGCTCTAATTCAACCTTCAACATCCGTCTCATCTCCCCTTTCAACGCCTGTAATTGCAGGTTTGGAATAGTTGGTCATTGTGCCTCTTTGATTGAGTTTTCTTCTTGATTAAGTGACATATTTAAAACCTACGAAATAAGGTTAGGAATCTCGCAAGCACTCCTTCACGTGTTTCACTCAAGAAAAGAAAATTCACTCGCTCTCGTGTTTGTCACTTAATTGGATTTTACGCTCCAATATGCTCAGCACTCTTACCTTTTTCTACTCGTTGATTCTCTTTTGGTTCTTTTCAAACTAAACAAACAATAATCAAGATTTCCAGCAACAATTTACCAAGAACCCACCAAGAAAATTCAAATTTAAAGGTCAGAAATGAAGAGACGTAAAGGAAAAAAAGTAATAACAATAAATAAATAATAATAAGTTTCTCCCATGAATTTGGAGATGAAGACACAAGAAAAATCTTAAAATTTAGCACACAAACACTAAAATGATGACAAAGTGATTTCTGACTTTTAGAGGCGAAGAAACTAGACCGAGATTTGAATGGAATAAGAAGTACACGAATTGACAACAAGAATACAATTTCACTACACTGAATCTTTCCTGATCAAAAATCAACGTTTTTTTTTTAATTCGAAGTTTTTTTTTAATTCGATTTTTTTAATTCAAAATTTTTTTTTTATAATCAGAAACTGAAATAAACTAGGATTCATAGAAAGAAAAAAAATAAATAATAATAAATTAAAGGATAGATAAACCTGACCTAGAATCTAAGCTCTGATACCAAATGATACGAATCACACCAACTATGTGACGAAACCCGTATTCGAAGAGGTCTCCAAGATCGTTTCTATGAACAGGTTCGAATGGAAGGAACCATGACCCATTACCTATAAGAGGTAAGAACCTTGGTATGGTGATGACGCCATAATCAATTATGGAAGGGTTGATTGATAGTCGTTGGTGAACGGTACGGAAAATCCCGATAAGTTCGAATAGTTATTCAAAGAACCAAAGAGAAAGAATTCTCACAATTTTCTGATTAATGATCTGTCTTTTTCACGGAATAAGATAGAAAATAGGTTATCTAGAAGTAAAATAGGTAGACTTTTTCATGGATTTCAAGTAAAATAGGTTATCTAGAAGAAAAAAATAAATAAGAATAATTGGATTTTAAGGAAAAAAAAAAAAAAAAAAGAGCAACGAAAATGATTAAAAAAGATTTGTTTTAAGAAAGAGGGTTATTTATTAGTTAGTGGATGAAAAAAATGATAAATATTAGAATTTGATTGTAGAGACTTTTTTAGAATAATAAAATGGGTATAACAAGTAATAATTGATACGTCAAATTTAATTAGTGGATATACAATTTTTTATTTTTTACACACCTCTAATAACTACAAATTAAACCTTTTCAATTATATTAAATATTAAAACTCTATATGATAATTAATTAGTGAAAAAAATTATAGTTTATTTTTTATTATTTTTTTTAACGGAGGCTGAATGGTTTTTTCTTTTTTTTTTTTTCAAAGAAAAGCTCTTGGCCTCTAAATTAGGGCCGGCAATTTCGGACACGACACGATGACACGACACGAGAACGACACGTAATAAATGGGTTTGGACCGCACGTTTAATAATTGGGTCGAAATTGGGTCGACACGTTTAACACGAAAATAAACGGGCCGGAAACGGGCTAACACGGTTAACACGTTTAACACGTTTATGTTAGAATTTTCAAACTATTCTAAAACTCTTTCATAACAAGTATAAGCCCATTTTGTGTGTTTGATACAAGACCAGAAAACAACTATTGAAGAATTTTCACTACTGAAATAACATAAATCAGAAGTTACGGAGATATTGCTTCTGATATAAAATAATAATCTTATAATTAACTAGTTAATAATATAAAATAGTAAACGAATTATAGTTATAGTTAATTAGTTAATAATATAAAATAATAAATCTAATTATGTATATATATTTGGATTAGGGTATTAGGGTAATCTTATAGTTAACAAAGACATAAATTTATTAGGATGTAAAACAATAAAACTTACTCATAATTTTGAAACTACATTTTTCAAATTTGAACTTTAACTTTCCAAATTCCTATTGACCATGAAAAAAAATTCAGAAATAATATTTAAATATTCTTGTCATCAATTCTGTGTTTTTTACTTGTCGTCTTCGAATTGCTATTGTAGTTTATTCTTTTGCTTGTTGTTTTAAAGCAACAGAGTATTTGACAATGCTATAAAATATGTTTAATTCCAAAACAACGTTACTCTGTTTGGTAATCAATAAGTAAGTCTAGTGTGGTATTGTGGTAGTAGTACGGAATGATTGTAAATAAAAGGGACCCTCTTAAGCTTTAGTGAAAAGCTTGTTTGTGTTGTGTTCTTTCCGCGAAAAGTACTTTTAGATTCGTTTTTCAAACAAATTTAAGGTCAAAATTTTCACCAACATCTTAATATGGAGTCATCTTATTATGTAAAGCCAATCTCAAAATGGATTTTAATAACTTAATAAAATGTCCTTTTATTACGTAACTAAAAGATACACTAAATCGATTATTTATTATATGCATAATATATTATTTTTGTCATATGTGTTGATTTTTATTCAATTCACATTCAATCACATAACAGTCCAAGATTTATAACTTATCACAAAATAAATGACCTCTACAAATATCGTACCATGTAGGAGTATCACTTCTTAATACTAATAATACACCAAAAATTACTTATATAAATTATCAAAAAATTAAAATTGATTATATTTAATATTTATTGAAATATAAATTAAAAAAAAAAAGAATTATTGTTTTTATCTGGATTAAATAAATAATACGGTACCCTTTCAAGTTTCAAATATATATATATATATATATATATATATATATAAATATTATACGTGCAAATGTGCAATACTGCAATGACAAAAGCTAATATTTTTATTTTTATAAAAAAAGTTAAAAAAAAAAGTGAAAAACTTATTGGAATCAGCTGGCAGCCTGGCAGTGGCAGAGATAAAATAAGAAAAAGAAAAAGAAAATGTAAGAGAAAAAAAGGAGTGGGAGCCAGAACAGAAGCCTTCTGCTGTAGCCTGTAAAGCCTTCTAATTTTCATTTTTCCCTCTTCCATTTTCAGTTTTATACTTTTCTCTTTTCCTCCACCAGTCTGCTGTCCCCGCACTAGCTGCTGCCGCCCCCCCCCACTGTTTGTCTCTCCTCCCTCACCTTTCCAGCCGACCAGCCCTTCCTCTAGCCGTCGCTCTTAATCTCATCTCTCTCGACTCTCTACCCTTTTTTTTCTTTCGCCCCTCTCTTTTCCTCCGCCCTGCAGCCCTGCTTTCTCTCCTCCCTCCGTTTGTCGCCGGTTGATGCAAGCCTCGTGATCGCACTCGGCAACGCTTGGGTTTTTCAATTTGAGGTGCGTAATCGTTCACATTTACCATGGCAGCCCTAATTTTTTTCCCCTTTTCCGGTTTTCCCTGTGTGGTTGATGAGAAAATGGAGGAAAATAAAATAAACCAAACCAAACTAAACCAAATCAACTATTAAAAGGTTTGGTTTGATTTTAAATTGGTTTGATTTACTTTAGTCGAGAGATGAGTTTTTGGGTTTTACTTGTTCGTTCTTGGCAGTAGCAATGGATGCGTCGAATTTGGTAGTGGAGCGTTAGGATTGTCAACAGTCTACTTAATGTTGAATGCGTAAAATTTTCTGGATTCACACAGAGAATATCATTTAAACAACGGGATTTTAGGTATATGTGAATGCTTCAAGTGTCTTTGCATGTGGAGCGTTAGGATTGTCAACAGTCTACTTAATGTTGTTAAGTCTGATTTCAGCATCACATGTTCATAATTTGGTGTTGCTGCATTAGGCATCGAGAAGAAAGATATCAACATGCCCTTTATGCAAGGAAAGTTTTGCGAGCATAATAAAGTTTGAAGATACAGCTACAAGTGGTCAGAAAATATATTCTCAAACCATTCCATGTGGCTTATCAACGATGGATATGTTCATAATTCATGACCAGGATACGGCCAATTTTACTGCTCAGGTACCGTCTATGCCTATGAAATTAAACTTCCTATCATGTTGTGACTCTTTTTTCTGTTTTGTGTCTATTTCTTACTCTCAACTGTTATAATTCATGGAATTAAAACTTTGCCGTTTAACTTAATAGGAATAATAAAATCACCTGATTGTCTGTAGAACCACAAAGATGTGGAGTGGGTGGATGTTGCAGCACATAACTTATAATATTGTTTGAAATCACCAACTCCTGTACCTTGACATGTTGAACGAAGAAAATAGATCAGGGTCTTCTTTTTTCTTTTTTCTTTTTTTGGACAGAAAGGCTGACGTAGATTTCGGGGCTACTACCATTCACTCTAGTTATACTAATACAGAACACGTGGAATATTCTACAGCCCAGTTGCATGTGAATGAGGCCGTGTTTAACTACATATTAGATCCATATGTAGAGTTAGCCAGTAACAGACACATAAGCAGAGTCATATGCTCTTTGTAACTGATCATGAGCAACATTCATCATCTTCCCACCGTCACTAAAACTGTTTTGAGTTTCCTTGTTGTCCTTACTTGTTTGGAACTGTCTTGTTGAGATTTGAATTTTTCTCATTTGGTGCCTGATTCTTTTTCTCTCATTTGGTGGCAATTTTAAGTGATTTTTTATCCATAATTCGTGTTAAATGGGTCAGGAAGGTTTTTCGTGTTAAATGGGTCGTAAACGGGTTTTTCGTGTTAAATGGGTCGTAAACGGGTTTTTCGTGTTAAATGGGTCATAAACGTGTTTGTTTTCGTGCCAACCCGTCGTGGCCCGTTTAATAATCGTGTTCGCCGTGTCGTGTCGTGCTACCCGTTTAATATTCGTGTCGTGTTCGTGTTTGGGTTCCTGGCCCGTTTATTAATCGTGTCGTGTTCGGGTTGAGGCTAATCGTGTCGTGCCGTAATCGGGCTGGCCCGAACACGGCCCGCGAACACGAATTGCCAGCAAAATCCGTCGTGGTTAGTTGGCATACCACGACGGTTTCCTTGAGAAACCGTCGTGGTAGGACCCCCTACCACGACGGTTTTTCCAAAAAACCGTCGTGGTAGGTAACAACGAAAAAAAAATTTGCGAACCTACCACGACGGTTTTTTAGAAAACCGTCGTGGTAGGTAACAAAAAAAAAATTTTACGAATTCGTTTCATTTTCCCAAAAATATTTAAATCAGAAAATCAACACTATTTTTTCCGAAAAATTCTCAAATCCGTGCCTTACCCAACCAATTTAATTCAATCTAAAACACAACCACAATAAACAATCACCGAAATTGTAGGGGACGGATTTTGGCCATTTCGGACGGAATATTCCCAACTCAACAATCTACAAAATCAACATTTTGGATGGAAACTTTTATCAACAACCACAATCAACAAAATCAACATTTTGGACGAAAAATTCCCAAATCCGTGCATTACCCAAGCAATATACATTACAACTTACCGGCTTGTCAAGCGTTGGTACGGGCGGAGTGCGGAGTGGGTACGGGCGGAGTGCGGCGAGAGAGAGAGGGAAAGCCGCGTGAGTTCCTTGGTGGACCCGTAAGAGAATGGATGAGGCCACGTGAGTGGTAGATGAGGCCACGTGAGTGGTAGAGGAGGCCATCATAGAATGGAGCCAAGAGAAAAATTTGAGAGGTGAGATAGAGCGAGTTTTTGGAGATTTTAAGTAGGGAGGGAGCGGAGAGAGAGAAATAGATCAAGGGACGAAATTGGGTGGCTTTGGGTATGGAGTTAGAGTGTGTATTAGAGAGTGAAAAAGGCTCAGAATGTAATGGGGTGCGAAAAATGGTATTTTTTTGGGTTTTAATACATGCTCCAAAAAATTGAATTTAATTCAAAATTTTTCAAAATTCTCGCCTTAGTACCTACCACGACAGTTATTTGGGAAAACCGTCGTGGTATGTGACAATACCACGACGGTTTCCCCAAAAACCATCGTGGTAGAGTCCAAAAATTAAAAAAAAAATTGTGAAAAAAGACTCTTCCACGACCGTTTTTCAAAAAACTGTCGTGGAAAATGCGGTAAAAACACGGAGCGGAACAGAGTTTCTGAAAACCGTCATGGAAGTCGAAACTTCCACGACGATTTTAAAAAACAGTCGTGGAAGATTGCCAAAAAAAAACAAAAATTTTTTTTTTTTTTTTTGCTTGAACCGTCGTGGAAGCATGACCTTCCACGACGGTTCTTAAAACCGTCGTGGAAGGTAAAAAAAAATAATTTTTTTTTTTTTTGCATTTGCAATCTTCCACGACGGTTATTAGAAGCCGTCGTGGAAGCATGCTCTTCCACGACGGTTTTCGGAAACTCTGCTCCGTGTTTTTGCCACATTTTTCCACGACAGTTTTTTGAAAAACGGTCGTGGAAGCTAAATTTTTTTTTTTTTTTTTTTTTTTTTTTGCTTTTGCAATTGTCCACGACGGTTTTTAATAACCGTCGTGGAAGCATGATCTTCCACGACGGTTTTTTATAACCGTCGTGGAAGCTTCGGCTTCCACGACAGTTTTCGAAAACTCTGTTCCGCTCCGTGTTTTTGCTGCATTTTTCACGACGGTTTTTTTAAAAAACGGTCGTGGAAGCTCCGTCGTGAAATCCACATTTTGTAGTAGTGGCATAGCAAGAGCAAATTAAAAACAATGTAAATAATAATAATAATAATAATAATAATAATAATTAGTACGTTATATGACATGATCGTCAAAAAATTACAATTCAAAATCTAAAATTTCTTGTACCAAAATGCAAATGACCTGTGTTACATCAAATCTTGATATTTTTCCACCCCAAATTACTCAACTGCGATCTAATGTAGGTTTTCAAAACCTCGGACAATCTGTGCATGAATTCTGTTTCTGGAGTGATTATGTTAGAATCCGAAACTTCAGATTCTTCTTCTTTGGGGAGAAATTGTTTGCCTGCGGTTTCAAATTGTTGTCTTACTTTAACTTCTTCCTCTTCCTACAACGTTTTCAAGTAAAATAAATAAAAGTTAAAAAAAAAAAAAAAAAACAGAAACCGGAAAATATTGTGAAAGAAATTCACAGCAGTCTCTTTGTCTTTTGAAGTCCGGAAACGTCTCGCTCGTTGCTGATTCATCTTAGCTCTTGGAGCAACTCCATCTACGAGGTGGCAAAAAAAAAAAAAAAAAAAAAAAAAAAAAAACCTTTTGATGTTCTCATATTAACAGTTAACACACTAGAACATAAGATATTTTTAAAAATTAGACAAGAATTCTAAAGTCTTCTCTAAATTCTCACGAGATTATAAAATATAATTTAACACAACATATTGTATATAGCACAAAAAAAGACAGTTGGATAATTTGATACAAGATATTAGCTTCTCAGTTAGTATGGTAACGTATAAAGCAAGAAATGAGCAAAAAAGTTATATCTCACAGACCAATGGCCATGTATAGGAGCTTCCTCGGTCTCACGATGCTGAAAAGTCTGTCGTCTATGTATTCAAACATATTGTTGAATACCTCTTCCAACGTACTTGGTGTGGAAATCTATTCGGACCAAGAGGGGGGAAAAAGGCGCTAAAATGGTCAATAATAATTAGTTAATACATATAACAAAATTAGCTCTAAAAATGGTCAAGAAATGGTGAGTCATATATTAGACAGTATTTATATATGCGTGTGTGTGTACATATATTGTATATGTGTTTATACCGCCTTCATCTGCTTCATCCGGGTGAAAACAAGGGTTATTTTTTTCGCCAGATAAATAATTTTTTTGAGTGGTTATAGACATATCGTATGACGATAGTGTTAGACAATATATAGGGAGCATAAACAACGAACAAGTAAATTCAAATAGATTATAATGAAAAATGATTACACCGAAACTCAACCTCAACTCGAAGGAAAGAACACAAAAAGTAAATCGCTGAGGCACGTGATTCACGCTTTCCTTAAATCAGATTCGTCCCCTCCGGTAAGTGCACGAGGCTTCAACGGACGTCTGTCTCCCAGGATACAACAACGAACAACGGTTGTCTAGCACGATCGAAAACCGCTTCCGGCGAACTTGAAACCAATGTCTTTCCTCTATCACCAAACCACAAAACAAACTCGACCACTACAAGGAAAAACCGGAAAAAACAAGAAAACAAGAGAAAGAAAGCTTGTGCCTGTGCTCTTGGCTTTTGTGTGTGTTCAAGGTGTGTTTTCAATCTTGTGGAGGCCTCCTTATATAGGCTCAAAATTTGGGTGTTACAAAAACCAAAAGTCTTTCGTTAATGCACCATTAGTGCTGCCCATTTACATCATTGGCATATGAATAGTTTTCGGAATATGAAAAGATGAAGACTATTCATATTCTTAAAAAAAAATTCAGAATTTTGTTGGAAGGAAGAAAAAAAAATCAAAAACAAAGCCCACGCGTGGGTAAGCTTAACGGACCGGCATTCGCGTCGCCCACGTCGTACGGACGCACACATTGGGCCCCTAACCCACCAGGGCTAGGATTTGCACCCCCCCTTCGCGTGAGAGAGCATCTTGGGTTCACAATCTTACCCAAGTCCAAAAGTGCAAATCCTTATAAAGTCCATCTAGCTTTCATGCCTAAGCAATGTGGGACTCCACATTCTTAATCATCTTTCCAACAAAATTATATTTCAATGGGCACACTTTGAGCATCAATTTCTCATTCACCCGAATACCATTTTGAGTGTATAAATATATGATTTCGATCTCCTCGCGACGGAGAACGCAAATCCTCCAAGACTCGTTAATTTTACGAAGTGGGTCCTACTCAAATTTGGACCTCAAAATGGTTCCTTAAAATAATTTGAAAACCATTTTTCCAACAATCCCCCACATGAATGAAAATTGACCAACGTCGAGGGAAAACAAAAGACAATACACGGTGATAGAGTTCTATGGTTCACATCTGCATAGGATAGGTAGGCGTTAACCCTTGAACCTTCCCTTGTGAAAATATACTTACTTTACTGGCTGATCAGTAGACGCGTTGTCCTTGAACTGTTCTGCCGTTTGTGTAAACGATAGTATATCTCACACAGATATTTTCCTGACATAGTTTCAGTTCTCATGGTTATGTCCATTTTGGCCGTGGACATCGTCATGGTTCTGCAAGAGTTTTAAAGAATTGAGCCCTCGTAATTTTTCTTTGAAGCGGCCCCACTTCTCTCTCACATAGGTGATTTCTTAGTCAAGAGTATCCCGTATTATTCCGCTCTGATTCCCGACGCTTAAGAATCATTAAAAGCATAGCTTAACCTATCTCGTACGGGTATAACTGTTTTCATCATAGGAATGAGCTAGAGGGTAACCCCCACAGTGATCCTACTCGGTCTATATAGTTTAGTTATCCCATTGAACCTAGATCTTGGGATCTCCAGTCAACTAGGTTGGGTTTCCACTGTTTCGACATATTATTTCATGGGCTTAAGTCCCATTCCCCTTGATGATTTCTCAACTAGATCCCTATTCAACCCTTTGGTTAACGGATCCGCAATATTTTCTTTTGACTTTACATAGTCAATTGTTATAATTCCAGTTGAGATTAATTATCTAACGGCATTGTGTCGACGACGAATGTGTCTTGACTTACCGTTATACATGACATTCTGTGCCCTGCCAATAGCAGATTGACAATCACAATGTATACATATTGCAAGCACAGGTTTTGGTCATTCTGGAATATCTTCTAAGAACTGTCGTAGCCATTCAACCTCTTTGCCGCTTTTATCTAAAGCAACAAACTCAGATTCCATCGTGGATCTAGTTATTACTGTTTGCTTAGAAGATTTCCATGATACTGCTGCACCTCCCAAAGTGAACATATATTCACTGGTGGCCTTAGAATCCTGTATATCAGATATCCAGCTCGCATCTGAATATCCTTCTAGAACAACAGGAAATCTAGTATAATGCAGCCCATAGTCACAAGTATATCGTAAGTACCTGAATACTCTAACAATTGCTTTCCAGTGGTCAGCCCCTGGATTACTCGTGAACCTGCTCAAACAACTCACAGTGAAGACAATGTCTGGTCTTGTACAACTCATTAAGTACATTAGACTCCCTATCACTCTAGCATACTCCACTTGGGATATACTTTCTCCTCTATTCTTGGACAGATGTTGATTTAAATCAATTGGAGTTCTGGCCACACCAGAATCATCTTTATTGAATTTATCAAGTATCTTGTCCACATAGTGTGACTGAGTCAATATAAGACCATTATGTGACCTTATGATTTTAATTCCCAATATTACATCAACCGGTCCTATGTCTTTCATGTCAAATCTTGAATTCAACATATCCTTGGTAGATTTGATCATCCGATCATTACTACCTGTGATTAACATGTCATCTACATATAGACAGAGTATGACATATCCGTCTTCTGTATTCTTGACATAAACACACTTGTCACACTCATTGATTTTGAACCCATTTGTCATCATGACACTATCAAATTTCTCGTGCCATTGTTTTGGGGCTTGCTTAAGTCCATGCAAAGACTTCACAAGTTTGCAGACTTTCTTTTCTTGTCCGGGAGCTATACAACCCTCGGGTTGTTCCATATAAATTTCTTCTTCAAGATCTCCATTAAGAAAAGCTGTCTTTACGTCCATTTGATGGACTTCAAGATTCCGCAGTGCAGCAATCGCCAAAATCAATCTTATAGAGGTTATTCTCGTCATGGGAGAATATGTGTCAAAATAATCAAGGCCTTCTCGTTGTTTATATCCTTTTATTACAAGTCTGGCCTTATACTTATCAATTGTTCCATCTGCCTTCATTTTCCGTTTGAAAATCCACTTAGAGCCTAATGGTTTACTTCCTGGAGGAAGATCCACTAACTCCCAAGTATGATTTTGCAAGATAGAATCAATTTTACTCTTTATGGCTTCTTTCCATAAAGGACCCTCAGTTGAGCTTACAGCTTCTTTATACGTTTGAGGTTCAGCCTGTAGCATATAGGTCAGAAAATCTGGTCCAAACGATTTTTCTGTCATTGCCCTTTTGCTTCGTCTAGGCTCTTCTTCCTATTTTTCAGTTTCATAATTTTCCTCTTGGTCCTGACTATTCTCTTCTATAGTCTCATGCGTTCGTTTAGACGAACTTGGACCATCTTCCTTAGGATTACAAGTAAATACATGTTTGAAGAACGATGCATTCCTAGATTCTATTATCGTATTCTTGTGTATATCAGGGTTTTTAGATTCATACACAAGGAACCGATATGCACTACTGTTGTGGGCATAGCCAATGAAGATGCAATCAACCGTTTTAGGACCTATTCTCATCTTCGTTGGCCCGGGTACCAATACTTTAGCAAGACATCCCCATACTCTCAAGTATTTGTAGGATGGCTTCCTTCCTTTCCATAATTCATATGGGGTTTTTTTCCTTTTTCTTACGGGGAATCTTATTTAAAAGATAGTTAGCCGACAAAATGGCTTCCCTCCACATGTTCTGTGGCAAACCAGAACTTAACAACATTGCATTCATCATATCCTTTAAGGTACGATTCTTGCGTTTAGCCACACCATTTGACTGAGGAGAATAAGGTGGCGTGACCTCATGAATAATACCATGTTGTGCACAAAATTCACCAAATGGTTCTACATATTCACCACCACGGTCACTTCTTACCATCTTAATTTTCTTATTAAGTTGGTTCTCAATTTCTTGCTTATAAAGAAAAAATTTCTCTATAGCCTCATCCTTGCTTTTAAGCAAATACACATAGCAATATTTTGTGCTATCATCGATGAAAGTGATAAAATACTTGTTACCACCTCTTGTTTGAATAAACTTTAAGTCACAAACATCACTATGAATTAATTCAAGTAGTTCAGTATTCCTTTCAATTGTTTGAAATGATGATCTTGTTTGTTTTGCCTCAACACAAGTTTCACACTTATGTTTTGAATCAATTTCAAAAGCGGGTATGTGATCCAAGTTAATTAATCTACGCAATGTATCAAAATTAACATGTCCTAGTCTACCATGCCATAAGCTAGAAGACTCAAGCATATAAGCAGAAGACTTTTTATTTTTATTGATGGATTTGGGCTTAACAGCCATTACATTCATTTTTCATATTCCATCTTTCACATAACCCTTTCCCACATACATTCCATATTTAGACAAAACAATTTTCTGGGCCTCAAAAACCATCTTGAAGCCATGCAAGCTCATCAGTGTTCCGGAAATCAGATTCTTCCGAATATCAGGCACATACAGCACATTGTCCAGCTTGACTTTCTTCCCGGATGTCATCTTCAGGAATACAGTCCCTTGACCCTTGATCTCAGAAGTTGCAGAATTACTCATATACAGCTTCTCCCCAGTTTCCAAAGGAACTAGATCAGCAAATGCAGCTCTATCTGCACAGATATGACGGGTAGCACCCGTATCTAGCCACCACTCCTTTGGGTTGGAGTCCATCATGTTGACTTCAGAAACCACAGCCGAAAGACTGATTTCAGATACCTCTTGGGCGATGGCGTCCACCACATTGGCCTCTTTCTTCTTGTTTCTTTTCGGCAGTCTACAATCAGCCGACTTATGACCCACTTTGTCACAATTGAAACACTTTCCTTGGAATTTCGGCTTCTTTGAAACTCCACCTTTAGGTCCCAACTTGGACCCCGTGTTGTTGAACTTCTTGATCTTTTGGCCATGCTCCACCACATTAGCCTTAGCGGAATTGGCAACGACATTGTTGGAGAGCTTCTTCTCCGAGCCTCTATTGTCCTCTTCAATGCGAAGTCTCACAATGAGGTCTTCCACGCTCATTTCCTTTCTCTTGTGCTTCAAATAGTTCTTGAAGTCTTTCACGCAGGGGGTAGCTTCTCTATAATTGCTGCTACCTGAAAAGACTCACTAATAACCATTCCTTCAGCATGAATTCCATGAATGATTAATTGCAGCTCTTGAACTTGACTGATGACGGTCTTGGAATCTACCATCTTAAAGTTCATGAACTGTCCCACCAAGAACTTTTTAGCACCGGCATCTTCAGACTTGTACTTACGATCCAAGGACTCCCACAGTTCCTTGGCTGATCCCTTCATGCTATATACACTATAGAGTGAATCTGACAAGCCATTCAGAATATAATTCCGACAAAGGAAATCAGAATGCTTCCACGCATTAACAGCATGCACCACTTGGGCATCTGTCTCATCCTCTCTAATTGCAGGAGGATCCTCTCTCAGGAATCTCGCAAGATTCAGAGTGGTCAGATAAAACAACATCTTTTGTTGCCACGTTTTAAAATTCAGTCCGGTGAATTTATCCGGTTTCTCATTGTGATTAACCGGAACTGAGACCGCCAAAGGCTGCATTGAAGACGAGGCTACCCGAGGTGATGTCACCGGTGTCACAGATGGATTCTCAGTTGGCACGATGTTCATGTTTTCATCCATTTCTGAAAACAAACCAAATATTAGAACCAAGTTAATTACCAATATAACCAATTAATATTATAACTCCAAAACCAATTAAATAAAGCTATAAATACATATAGCTAACCAATATAAGAATATGAACAATCGATTGTAAAGAAACCGTTTTTAAAAAAAAACTTGAAATTCAATTTTTGGTCGTTTCCAAAAAAACAAATGAATTAAACATACACATATATAAGCAGAACCAAAAAAACGTTAACAGTTTCAAGTTTATTATTATTATTTATAAATAATAATAATAATAATGAACTAAACTTATATATATAGAATCTGGAAAACCAAAACCGTTAGCTATTCTAAGCCATAAACTGCAGCAACAAAACAAATGTGAGCAATTCCTTGTATTTGAACTACCGCAGCAACACAAAATTATAAGCAATTCCATCCGAGTCCGAACAACCTGTCCGTCGTCTATGATACGATCTGTTTTAAGATTGTTAGACAATATATAGGGAGCATAAACAACGAACAAGTAAATTCAAATAGATTATAATGAAAAATGATTACACCGAAACTCAACCTCAACTCGAAGGAAAGAACACAAAAAGTAAATCGCCGAGGCACGTGATTCACGCTTTCCTTAAATCAGATTCGTCCCCTCCGATAAGTGCACGAGGCTTCAACGGACGTCTGTCTCCCAGGATACAACGACGAACAACGGTTGTCTAGCACGATCGAAAACCGCTTCCGGCGAACTTGAAACCAATGTCTTTCCTCTATCACCAAACCACAAAACAAACTCGACCACTACAAGGAAAAACCGGAAAAACAAGAAAACAAGAGAAAGAAAGCTTGTGCCTGTGCTCTTGGATTTTGTGTGTGTTCAAGGTGTGTTTTCAATCTTGTGGAGGCCTCCTTATATAGGCTCAAAATTTGGGTGTTACAAAAACCAAAAGTCTTTGGTTAATGCACCATTAGTGCTGCCCATTTACATCATTGGTATATGAATAGTTTTCGGAATATGAAAAGATGAAGACTATTCATATTCTTAAAAAAAAATTCAGAATTTTGTTGGAAGGAAGAAAAAAAAAATAAAAAACAAAGCCCACGTCATGCGGGCGCACACATTGGGCCCCTAACCCAACAGGGCTAGGATTTGCACCCCTCCCCCTGCGCGGGAGAGAGCATCTTGGGTTCACAATCTTACCCAAGTCCAAAAGTGCAAATCCTTATAAAGTTCATCTAGCTTTCATGCCTAAGCAATGTGGGACTCCACATTCTTAATCATCTTTCCAACAAAATTATATTTCAATGGGCACACTTTGAGCATCAATTTCTCATTCACCCGAATACCATTTTGAGTGTATAAATATATGATTTCGATCTCCTCGCGACGGAGAACGCAAATCCTCCAAGACTCGTTAATTTTACGAAGTGGGTCCTACTCAAATTTAGACCTCAAAATGATTTCTTAAAATGATTTGAAAACCATTTTTCCAACAGATAGTTTCACTCATAATTCCAATTATAGCAAATAGAGTTTAAATCTTATATCTTTAAATTAATAATAGTTCCTTTTTAGTTGTCTTTTTCTAGGTGAGCTCAAGTTCTTACCAGAAAAAGAATGGCTCAGTGGTAGTTATCGTTTATTTTATAAATTATGAACTGTAAATCATAGCGAGATTCATAAAAAAAAATAAAAAAATAAATAAAAAAAACTTCTCCACAGTTTCTAAATTTAAATTAAAGGGACCGACCGGTTCCGACATGAATACGCACCCTTAAAAATACTAAAATAACATATTTTAGTTTTTTAAACACATCAAACCACCAATATTAATTAAGAGTAATCAAACACATCTAAAAGATAGTTCAATATTTATTTACTTGATATCGGTCCAGTTGGTTAAATTAATAAAAAAATAGAAGGAAAAAAAAATCCAACTTGTCCTTCAGTGCCACGTCTTGAGAGAGACAGAAATAGAGAGAGAAACACCAAACAAGCAAATTTTCTTCTCCTCTATTTGGTAATGGTGAAGTGTAAGTGGCCGGGTTTTAATAAAAATTTATTACAAGGTAAGATTATAATAAAATTAGGATTTTCATGAATTTAGTAAGTCAAATAGAATCACTCTTTTACTCAAATAAAAAAAATTTTAAAGCAAAATGTTTTAGAGTATCACTGATGTTAAATATCATAATTAATAAAATGTAGATCTAACTTGTATACCTCTCATGTTATGAGATTCATCATCCATTAGAGTGTGGTTTTAATGTCACTTATGCTTTCCAAGATTGTTCTGTGAATTCAAATCATAATTAAAGAACATGGTTCTATGACTTGGTGTAGTTCGTCTGATGAGCACGTATTTATTATTCAAAAACGTCTAAAGAAAAACCATCGAACCTAAAAGAAGTATAAAAAAAAAAAATCAGCAAAAAAAAAAAAAAAACAAAAAACAAAACAAAACAAAAGAAAAAGAAATGCCATAAATTTTTTATAAGGTTTGAAAATGTTTTAATTTTTCCCTCCCATTCCCAAGTCCCAACAAAAATTTGGTCCCCACAACGACATGGATCGACCCGGTAGAAAGGTGAACTTACTTTGGTAGGACTTTGGTATATAGGATATGTTTAACGTAGCTTCATACAAGTTATATTTAACTTTTTAGATCTAAAAATAACTCCTAAAAATATTTGAATGAATTGATAGAAAAACTTTCAGTCTCTAATAAAGTTTTCTATCAAAGTAAAAAATGTAGCTTCTAATGAAAGTTCTTCTGAATATATTTAAAAACTTATAACTCTGTTTAAGAGATCATTTGGAACAACTATTAAAATTTATATTTTTCCAATTTGTTTTCCAAAAGTTATTTTTTCAACATTTCATTTCAAATCTATATATATATATATATATATATTCTCTCTTTTTCATTTTTTAAAAAACTTAAAATTTTGAGTCCAAAATTTTATTATTTTAAGTCGAAATAAGATAATTCTTGTGTCAAAATGTTCACAACGAGAGAACAACGAATCAAAATCTATATTGCATATTTTTTGCGAAACATATTTTAAATTTTTACAATATTCTCTATGTGATAGTTAATTTTCAATTCACACTTTAACCAAACACATGTTTCCAAATATTTATCCGTTTCTAATAAAATAAACTCAAAAACTCCAATTACAATCCGTGTTCGAAATGGACCCTAAATTAACCATTACAAACTTCCTTTGTACTATTTTATTAATTATTAAAAAATTTTAAAAATCATTTTCACATCATAAACTATTGTTCCAAACACAAAAAGTTGCAGTTCTGAAAATGTGACGCACAATTAATTGTCAAAAATAACATAAAGCCAGTCGTAATTTCCACGATTTCGTGGGTCGTTGGTACCTCGGACCAGTCACCCATAAGCAATAATAATATCAACCCCTGCAAGACTTCAAAATTGAAAGAATTCTGTTCGAATTTGATTTTATCTTGAAATTTCTTAGGAAATTGTTTGCTTTGACAACGATTTAGACATTGTTTCCAGCCAAAAAAAGAAAGAAAGAAAAAAAGATTTAGAAATTGTTGATAGCAAAAATTAGCCAACAAAAGGAACATAATAGTCGTGCAACACAGGGATATAAGTCAAGGTCTGCCTGTATCCTTTTCTTTATGCTTGCTGCTAAAAGTGATATATTTTTTAGATGATTTTTCAAATTAAAAAGTAGAGAAATCAGGATCATGATACTAGTTTCCGTATGTTGTCTTTATTTTTGTGTCAATTTTTCTGTAGCACTATATTTCTTAAATTTAACAAACCTACAACATAAATAAAAGCTAAATATACTAAAATTATTTAAGAATCTAAATCTATTTGGAGGGATCGAAAAAAGAAAAAGAAAACCAAATAACAAATTTGAATTCTAAATTATGATATATAAATGATTCGTGCATTAATTCATATAAAGTTATTGGGGCATATCCCACTGGGATTTTAATAAATTCCAGCAATATCTTTATCAATTAACAAAAATTATTTCCAAAATAGATAAATTAACAAAATTATAATCATACCGCTTTCACTAAATGATAAAAACTATAATTGGAAACTTATATTCTGGCACTGCCAAGAAACTGACTAATAATTTGTAATGACAAAGAACTAATTTGCACAAAACGACAGAAAGAGAAACAAATAAGGAAAAAAAAAAAGTTTAGAAAAATAATATATAATCGATAGTTATCCACTAGTTATTGCAAATTCAAGCACAAGTGCAGTTCGCTATATTGGAAAAAAAAAAAAAAAGAAAAAGAAAAATAACCATCTCTAAACTTTTCCAGAAAGAAATAGTCAGAGAATCCAAATTCAAGTAATTAAAACTAAAAAACTACTGCACAGAAGTAAAATAATAATAATAATAATAAATAAATAAATAAAATTAGAATGTGAGTAGACTACTTGAGATGGAAATAAAAAGAGTGAAATCACGGGAAGGGATAGTTTCAAAAAACGTCATTTTATTCTGAAATAAAAATAAAATTGTTTAAACAGGAAACAAACAGCTAGCCACCAATTTCTATAAATTCAAATGGGCACAGAAACTTGATAAGAGAAAAAATAAAATAAAATAAAATAAAAACAGTAACTCTTACCAAATTGCAATAACCACAAACTTTTAACCACAGATAAAACAGTAATTTCATTGTCATATACTCATTAAAGTAACACAAGTAATTAATTCGATTGATTGAAATTATTTAAAAAAAAAAAAAAACCAAATGAATTCAAGATTAACCAAGACCGGTCTCCACATGACAACGCTGCAGCACCTGAAGCTTCACTGCCGGTCCGACCGGAACCATGCCGGTCGGGCCAGCGAACTGGACATAAGCCGGGCAGTTGACGTCCAAGTAGTACTTACCGGAGACCCAAGAACCGACCTTCCACTTCACTCTTCCGACGATCTTGACGTCGACGAGCATGGCTCCAACGTTCAGATCCTGGCTCAGAACCTGCTGAAGATACGGCGATATCGGCACGTCGTTTCCGAACAGCACCGGCGACCAGACGGTGACGTCGCCGTGGCCCTGGTAGCTCGCCGGCAGCAGCAGCGCCGCCGTTATCTGCTGTCCTCGGTAGGTGGTGAAGACGTCTAGGTGGTTGTAGTAGATGCCGACGCGGTCGTTAGGGTTACGGGACGATAAGGTGACCTGCATAGTGGTGGTGAGGGCGTAGGGCGGCGGTCCGGTGGAGGGGGTGAAGGTGAAGTTATAGACGGTCACGTCCTGGAGGACGAACCGGGGTTTGCTCGGGTGGAGTATGGCCCATATGAGAAGGATGACCACGGCGAGGACGCCGAGGACACCGAGGCCAATGACGACGTAGCGGACGTGCTTTCGCCGCTTGGTGTGGTGGTTTCCGCAGTCTTTTACGCTCATGACGGCGGAGATATGGCAACGGACCGGTGGGCTGTTGGGATTATAATACCAAGTACTTTTGTTAAGCTTGGGAAAGAGAAACGTTAGAGAAGGGTGTCTTAATTTATGTGTGTGTGTGTGTGTGTGTGTATAGAGAGAGAGAGAGAGGAAGGAAGTCCTTTAAAAAAAGGGGAAAAGAAAGGATCGGTAAATATTTTGTTTCAACTAATATTCTTTTGTAATTTCCATTTTTAGTTTTTTTTTTCCATTTATCTTTGTTGCTATTTTGAGTCCATCAATAAAATTACTCAATCACTTTTTTTTTATTTGTTAAATAATCTTTCAAAAACTTTTTTTTAACAAATTGACTTCAAAACTATAGAGAACAATTGATTTTTTAGTCGGTCAATCTAGTGTTAAAATAAATAAAATTTACGATACTAATTTCAATTTTCTAGATTGTTATTTTGATAAATTCCTCTTTTTATTTTTATTTTTATTCTTTTTTATTTATTGCCGATAATTTTCTTGAAAAATAATTAGCTCAAGCTCTAATTCAAAGGATATGCAAAGCATGCAACATTTTGTTGACACTACTTTATGAAAGAAGTAGAAAAATAAGAAAAAAAATATATTCCATTCATTCATCGTATCAATGATTTTGTAAACAGATATATAGATTTATATATCTCTTTTATAATTAATGCCTACCGAATTTCAAAAGAAAAAAATGTACAGCTATGCAATCTTTAAAAAATGGATAGAATCACAAAATGATAATTACAAGGATAAATATGAATCAATCCCACAAAAATCTCAACACTATAAATTAGAATATTTGGTCATGAGATGTAATTAGCAGTAATTAGTTTAGAGTCATATATTGTATAATGTATATTATATATAAATAAATGTTGAAAGATGTAAAAAGCAGGGGAAACTTGGAGTGGAGGGTAAAAGCAGAGAGTTTGGGTGGTGGGAAATTGGGGTGTCTGAATCTGGTGCAACCTTATCTTGAGGTAAATGATTGTGGAGAGAGACGACAAAGAGGTGGGACCTCATAAGATTCAAACTCTCTTTGTTTGGACAAGAGAATACGTCATGTTTTTATGCTATTGTCACCGACCATACGGCTCCGCAGACTGCATAGCTTTCTCATTAATTTTGTTAACTTCGGCCGTCTAGCTGTTTTTTTCTTTAGTGAGTCTGGAGGGTCAATAATTTATTTTGATGTGGAACAATTTCTTTTAATGTTTGAAAAATCGACATTTTCGTAGATATTCTTGCATGAATTTTCACATTTGGAAAGTACAGATATATAAACATGAGTGTAGTATATTTTCTACCTAATATCTATCAGATTTTTTATGGAAATTTTAGTAAATATTGATTTATTTTTGAATATAGATTTTAATAAAATTTTAATTAAATGATCAAACATTGTTGAAATCTCCGAAAAGTTCCTGCTAAAGTATCGAAATAATATCATTAAAGTATTGGACTTGATTTATTTTTAATTATTTTCAGATAGAGCAAAATTCGTATATATATATTTTTTTTGAAATTAACTCACAGTTTGTTATATTTGGAGAGGTAATGGAACGCGAGCAAGAGCCATATACATGATATGTCCAAAATTATATATATATATATATATAAATTTACTCAAAACTCTTTATATTAATGTTTAAACAAAAAGGTATGCCAAATATCATCGAACCACTCTTTGGTATTGATATTCTCTCAACATATATAAAACTATATATGTAAGGTACATGTATCCTTTTTATTATTTTATACTTAATTTATGAACATATGCTTAATACTATGATCACTTCTTATCATGCATATTTATCATACACTTAGTATTTTGAGTAAGAGTTTCATTTCATTTATGCAAACATTAATTATTTTATAGTTTTGTAAAGTTGCATTTAAAATTATATATTTCATAGATTAATTTTTGTACTTTAACTTCCAATGTCGATAGTTATTTCAAAATTTTCATATGATTAATATTTTCATGAATATTAATATTTTCATCATTGACATAGGTACCTAACTATTTCTTTTTCTTTTCTAAAAAAAGATCGGTCGTATTGTTAGTATATATTCTGGTCTAATGCTATTAGAGAAATCTATTGGAATTACATGTGAAATCAAGAGAATCCTGATACTGGACCTTCAATAATTATTGGCTCGAGATTTAAAGAACACACCGAATACATAACATAAATTAAGGGATGGACTCTCACCTACGACATAATTCGAGAAGCTGCGCTCTAATTAATACCTCAGTCAATTGTCATCCGAAAAAAGATCTTAGAAAATTCACCGCCCTCATTGTTTTATTTTTATTTTTTTATTTTTTGTGGTTTTTGTTTTTGTTGTTAAAGTTTCATTTGGGATACCTATGGTACTTACGTCAATATTCAGTACTCTGATCAGCAAATTTAATTTAATTTAGCATATGTTTATTTCCTTAGGAATTAAAAAAAAAACATGAGTTTGTGATTTGACTTGACAACTTATAATAACCCACATGAGTATTCAATGATCTTCATTATTGGAGGGAGACAACAAACGCAAACCCCAAAATCAGTGATGCAAGATCTATCATCTATGTATTGGATCCCACGTAAGTTGCATGGTACAAGTTCTCTCTCTGTTCTCTTAAAAAAAAACAAAAAAAATTATACTAGTTAAAACATACGTATGAGACTCAATAGTGCATTTTGATACATTATTTTTTTAGGGTGAGTTTGGTTCACCAACTCAAATCATTCAACTCAAACTTTTTTTTGTCTTTTTCCCAAAAAATTTTTGTTTTTTTCCTAAAAAGTTTTTTGTCTTTTCTGAAAATTCAAAAAAATTCACTATTAAAACTTAAAAATCCCAACTCAAACTACTCCACCAAACTATATTATATTTATTTTTTTCCTTCCAAACACCAATTTATCTTAAATTGTTATTTCAAAATGAATTTTTTCATTTGAAGATAGTGTATCATATGACCACTCAATTTAAGAGATTGTCTTCATGTGGATATAGGAGAAAGTCGTTTAAATATATCTGTAAAAAATTATTTCAGTAGGATAATAAATTTTTTTTTGATGAATGTTGTATATTTGATAAAAAGAAATAATGAAAGAGAAACTAAAATTTGAAGAGAATATTCGAGAAAGAAAGAGAAAATAGAAGAGTTAAAGTTGTTTTAAATTATCGTAAAAATGTACTGTAATAATTTTAACTATATGAATTAAACTAATAATATGTTTGCCAGGCTATTTCAAATTTAAAATATTTATTTTAAAAATTCACCTTTTCAAATCTCGTATTATATTCATTTCTCTCTCCCTTAAACATCCCTTCAATAAGTTAAAAAATATGAAGTTAAATATAAATTTTTTTGAAACAAATACATATAGAGAGTTTAGTAAAATTGCAAAAAAAAAAAAAAAAAAAAATGTGAGGGAAAAAAATTTATTTAAAAAAAAAAGGATATTTTTTTAAATCATCAAATAGTATGTTTTAGCCAAAAAAAAAAAAAAGTACAACATGTTAAAAAGAATACCAATGATGTTAACAATTTTAGCATGACTGATGTAAACGAGATGAAGAAAATTTGTGTATGAAAAACATAAAAAGAAAAGAAAGAACAAATGTAACCATTAGATGGAAAAGAGGAAAAATAAAAGGGCAAAAAATGGAAAAGGGCTAGAAAGAATCATGGGTTGACAACTGTAAGAAGAAAAGAAGAGCAACATTGACTCTTTTATATATGTTAAGATCAGAGTAAGATAAGATAAGATTAAGATTATGATTAAGATTAAGATTAAGATTAAGATAATTATTGATCACTAGCAGATAAAAATATATTTTGAAAAAAAAATTATGTGACTATACTTAATCTTAGCATTACTTATAATTTCCAACTCCACGTGTCCTTTTGTGCAACTTCAAAGATAAAATCATAAGAACCCTAAAAGCTAACACGTGTTAGCTTTAGATTTAATAATATTTTTTTTGGGAATTTTTATGAGTTTCAAAATTCAGAAATATCTACTATCAATAAAGATTCCTAACGTTGGTGAGTGGATTATGATGTGAAAGTAATAAACATTAAGTAGAATACAGAGAGTAATTAAGGGTCTGTTTGGTGAATAAGTTTGAGTTAAAAATTTTAAGTTTGAGTTAAAATTTTTTGTTGATTTTCAGAAAAGACAAAAACTTTTTCAGAAAAAACAAAATTTTTTTTTTCAGAAAAAGACAAAAATTAAGATAAAAAAATACATTTTAGTTTAAGATAAATAAAATCATCAAACAAACCTAAATAAAAGACACATATATTTATAGAGGTTTACTCGTAACGTGTAACGTAAGAGTTAGTCTTTTGTGGGGCCTTCGGGGTTTTCTTCTTCTATGATGATGATGAGAAAATATTACAATCAGTTGATTATTTAGGGCATATTTGGTGCACAAGTTGAGTTTAAGTTGAGTTGAAATTTTTAAGTTTGAATAGTAATTTTTGTTGACTTTTTCAGAAAAGACAAAAGAATTTTAGGAAAAAAACAAAAAACATGATGAAAAAAGTACAGTTTAGTTTAAACTAAACTTACGAACAAAGGGGCCTTAGTTTCTTTATTTGGTTATTCGCTGACTTTCTTTCATACCCTCTAATTGGGGTCAACTATTGGGCTGATTTGGTTGATTCTGTTCTTTCTTTAGCTGATTTGATTGCTATGTCTGTAAAATATTGAAAGGTGCTTACGAATATTCTTCATTAACTTCCTGCCCAAGGTCGTACATTGACTCATGATGTTGACTTGTGAGGTTGGCTCTTCAGTGAGTCGATTTGATCTGTTGGAAAGCCATTTCGAGACTCAATTTTTAATATTTTAGAGATTTCAGTTGACACGTATATGGTAAAAGATGATGTACGAAATTTGACAATTATCATTCATCCAAATCTGAAAAATAGAGACGAAACTTGAAATTATCAATATCTCGTATGCAAGTAGAATGGCAGTTTCTAGTGTCAACATCGACACAAAAAATTAGGATGATAATGTCCAACGCAAAAGCAAGCAAGTGATCAATGCCCCACTTTCCAAACACGAAAGGAACATATGCATGCATGCGAATGGGACATGGACATGGTTGTCGCCGTTCTCTGCACGTTATACGTAACAGCCCCGTCTCGGCTGCTACCAATAAATAATTGTTTCCAAAATAATGTGCTTTTTTTTTTTTAGCTTACGAAACGGTTCCAAGGCAGAGTTTTCGTTTGGTCATTGGTGGTCCCACAATTAATTAACTTGGATCAACAAGTTATACTTTTTTCCTTTTCCTTTTTTATTTTTTTTTATTTTTGAAATGAACTGGACATGTTTTCATTAACTAGAGGAGAAATGAAGAGCTCCGATGTGAGAGATAAACGGAGTTGGGATTAAAAAATAACAAAGTTATTCTAAGATTTAGAGAAACGTTAGCCAACGAGGTTATGAAGTGGCAAACACTAAAATGGTACATATATATATATATATATAATTGGTTTGTTCAGATTTGATTATAACCCACCCTAAAATGGTGGTTGTATGAAAGTAAATGGAGACAAAATTAAGCTAACTGTCAATCTTGGCGGTGGCTTTTGAGGAATCCACCAGATTTTCCAAAAACAGTTTTATCAGGAATTTAAACTAGATTAGCCTTAAATGAAAGAAAAAAGCCTTCGAGTATATCCCAAACCTAGTTACAAGCCGTTTCCAGGAACAATATTAATCACCCCAGAACAGCATATTATTCTAGATAATCTATGGAAGTTTAAAGAGATACTAAAGAATACCCCAGTATCCAAAGACTTTCATCATGTGATGAATTGTCTTAATATTTTCTTTCACAACACCAGCCATTTTGTTCACCCAGCAAGTCCAAAAATTCCTTTTGATTTGATTGTTATGTAGTGTTAATCAAATACAGACTTCCCTTTAAAAAAAAAAAAAAAAAATAGCGAAGATTTTTTAAATATTTTTTTTATCGTATGGGATTTTATAACTCTTATTTATTAAAAAAGAAAATTAAAAAAAAAAACTCTATAAAGCTCATATTTATTAAAAAAGAAAAGGAAAAAAAAAAAAATACTCTCATTTCCGAATGTTAGATCTCTTACTCAAATCATTTTCCTTTGAACTGTAATCCTAAAAGGATGAAGGTTAATTTAATTTTTAACTTCGTTCTTTATATATATTAATAGGGTGTTTGGTGAATAAGTTGAGTTTGAGTTGAGTTGAAATTTTTGAGTTTGAGTTGAGTTGACTTTTTAAGAAGTAGTTATAAACTTTGTTGATTTTTCAGAAAAAGATAAAAATTGATATGAAAAAGTATAGTTTAATTGGAGTGGAACTTTATTACCAAACACCCCCTAAATTATAAAAGTGATACCTAAGTAATAATAGTATGCAAAGTAATGTTATCCGATGACGAACGTACATATTCTTGTAAATCATAATAAGCAGTGTTCGTAGAGAATTGACATATCAGTTACTGCGAGAATTTATATGTCCCTAGCAATGTCCAAAAGTGTACAAAACATGAATATTATTATTATTACCAACGGCTAGCAGCCTTTATTTATTTTTAATGTGAATTCAACATACTTATCCATGTGTCTCAATTTTAACAAGTTCTTATAAAAAAAGAAAGTTATTTAGCCTATAAAAATTTTGAAACGTGCCCAGGTTAAAACCCTCAAGAAGAAAGGAAAAAAAAAAAAAAAAAAAAACCCCCTCAAGAGTCGAAGATAAATGGTTTTGTTTTATAAACATAAAATAAATACGGATATTTAAAATGTTATATCTGAGTAAATATTATAGCAAAATAAATAAAAATGAAAATTTACCATAACGTGCTTTTTCTCTTTTATTTTCTTTTTTCTTTTCAAGAAAAATCGATTCTGTTTTATCTTTCTTTAATTAGTTAATACCATAAATCTTCATATTTGAAGAGTGTAATACATTGATTCTACTCATACCTTTTCCCTCTTTAAGATATGGCACATAGTATTTTATTTTATTTTTTTAAAGATATTTATTCTGCATATTCATATAAGATTCCTTCTTGTCCCTTAAAGCCTTCTCAAGCCAAGCAAGCCAGGGATATTCCTCTCCACCTGCACAACCCCCTTCACGTTTTAACTGGAAAGGAATCTCTCTCTCTCTCTCTCTCTCTCTCTCTCTCTCTCTCTCTATAGTTCATTGGAGTTTACTGGAATCATAGATGGGATGATATAGGTCCTGCTTATACGTCTTCAACAGCTAATAACGCTTAGATTTCAAGAGCGGTTACATAGTTTTTTTGCTAAAGGCTATATAAAGTGTGCATGCTAAGACGCGAACCTGGGATTTCATAAAAACGAAAATTCTAAATATGACTTATTTGTCACCATACCACAGCCACCAGAGGTTTTTTAGCTCTGTTCTTGTCTATCAACCTGCTTTACAAATAAATTTAAGCAGAATCCTAATTAAATTCTGTTGTACGTCAAAAGTTTGTAACAAGATCTTACACTTTCGATTTTAGTTTTTAACATTTTATGCTTTAGTACCTTATAAACTCCTCTCCTCCTTTCTAACAAAGAATCGAATGAACCTGAGAAAATCAGAATAAAGAGAATCAAGCAATGAAAAAGATGAACGCTTCCTTGGTGGGAGATTCTAAAGAGTGTGTGTAATTCTCAAATGGAGAAAAAGTGGAATGGAAAAGGACAAAATTTAGAGAGATTATGACAAGAAAGGATCAAAGTAAAGGGATCCAGCCGTTCTTGAGAAATTTTCAATATACATATGTAATTTAGAAGAATAAAATTCATATTCTTCTTATTTGATATCAGAAAGATTACGTCAATAAATAGGGACTTGACTCCCTTGATATCCTAATTAACTTACAAGATAAAAAAAAAAAAAAAAAAGGAAATAAACAACCTAATTATTCCAAGATATTCTCAGAATTTTTATTGAACCGTAAATGACTAAATCACCCTAACAACTTCCGACACTCCCCCTTAAGTTGTAGCATAGATATCTATCATGCCCAACTTGCTTACAAGAAGATAAAAATTAGGTTTAAACAATCCTTTAGTTAGGATATATTTTGTTTGCTGTGTAGTAGGGACACATGGCATGCAAATAACTCCTGCCTCCAATTTTTCCTTGATGGAGTGCCAATCTATTTTGACGTGTTTAGTTCGGTCGTGTTGCACCGGGTTGTGTGCAATGCTTATCGTTGCTTTGTTGTTGCAATACAGCTTCATTGGAGCCTCTATTGGTTTCTTCAACTCCTCCAATATTCGTTGTATCCATAACATCTCACAAACTCCATTAGCCATCACTCGATACTTGGCTTTAGCACTGCTTCGAGCCACCACATTCTACTTCTTGCTTCTCCACGTAACAAGGTTTCCTCATACATATGTGCAATACCTTGTGGTAGATTTTCTATCCGTCACAGAACCTGCCCAATCTGCATCTGTGTAGGCTTCAATTGTCTTATGTCCACCTTTTTGAATAGCAACCCTTTTCCTAGAGAACTCTTTAAATACCTCGATATTTTGTACGTGGCGTCAAGATGCTCTTTGTATGGAGCATGCATGAATTGGCTTACTAAACTAACGACAAAGGCAATATCGGGTCTTGTGTGTGACAAGTAAATCAATTTGCCTACCAGCCTCTGGTATTGGCCTACATCAACCAGCCCTCCCTGCTTGCTATCCCCTAGTTTCTTATTAGGATCAATTGGTGTGTTTGCCAGCTTGCAACTACTCATCCCTGTCTCCTTGAAAAGGTCTAGGATGTATTTTCGCTGCAAAACTACAATACCTTCCTTGGACCGAGCAACTTCCACTCCAAGAAAGTATTTGAGTGATCCTAGATCCTTAATTTCAAACTTTGATGCGAGATTAGCCTTCAACCAGTTCATTTCCCTTAAATCATCCCTGGTCAGTATGATATCATCAACGTAGACAATCAAAATTGTCACTCTCCCATCTCCCGAATGCTTGATGAGCATAATGTGATCAGTTTGAGCCTGATTGTAGCCTTGCTTCTTTGCGGACTAGATGAACTTTTCAAACCAAACCCTCGGTGACTGTTTAAGGCCGTAAAGAGATTTCTTCAGTTTGTACACTCTTGATCCAAACCTTTGTTCAAAACATGGAGGAGGATCCATGTAAACTTCCTCTTCTAGGTCTTCGTTCAAGAACACATTATTGACATCTAGCTATTGCAGAGGCCAGTCAAGAGTCGTTGCAAGTGATAACAACACTCGAATGGTATTAAGCTTTTCCACCGGTGCAAAAGGTCTATGAGTAGTCGATGCCATACGTTTGCATAAAGCCCTTAGCTACCAATCTCGCCTTGTACCGATCTAAAGTCCAGTCAACCTTAAACTTGGTAGTGAACATCCATTTGCAACCAACTGTTGATTTTCCATTTGGTAGCACTTCAACATCCTATGTCTAATTCTTCTCAGGCACTCTCATTTCCTCAAGTACAGCTTCCTTCCGAATCTCTACACGGGAAAGTTGAGAGGTGAAAGCAGAAAAAAAAGATGAAAGATTTCTATAAGACACAAATTTGGACGTTGGATACAATGGACGACTTGTACATGACCTACTACTTTTCCTGACAGCTATAGGGATATCTAAATTTGTTAAAAGGCATGTTTGGAGAATTGATTTTAGGCTGGGAGGATTTTTCTGGAACGGTTTTGGGCTTACCCATGTTTTCTAGTTGCTTCTGGATTGTTAGACATTTGGCTAGGCAGAGGAACGGTGGACCTTTTTTCCTGATTCGGATACTTTCTATTATAACTCTGATCATAGATATTTTTCAAACCTAGTTCTTCTCTATTTCTAGTACTAGGAAGATTTTTCTCTTGTTGTGGTTGTATAGATTGTGTCACGATTTCTCCCTAGTTTGTGAAACCGATTTTTTCAGGTTGTTGAGGGGAATTTTCGGTTCCTTTTTTCTGATCAGGGTTTTCAAAATCTTGACTAGGTTCATTGAACCGAGAAACTTTTTCAAAAAATAAGATATCTGATTCTTTTTCTAAATTTGAACATGAAGATTTTTCAACGATTGAATCAACTTGATTCAAAATTTTTTTTTTTGAAATTTGAAGAAAACTCTTGTGGCACTAAATCTTCCCTTTGATTTGTTTCAGCCGAATTTGTTTTGGACTCCCCCTAATTTCTTTTAGCCAAATCTTCCTTGGGAAAAAAAGGTCCTTCTGTTTGAAAAAAATCTGAATCTTTTTGAAAAAAACTCAAACTTCGTTGAAAAAATCCATTATGAAAAAGACTGCCTGCCACCGAATCTTGCCTACCTCTCTCCCCCTGAACATGATCGTGAAAATATGGGTTATGTTTAAAAAAGGGAACATCCATGGTTACAAATAGTTTTTTGAAATAGGGTCATAACATTTATATCCCTTTTTATGTGGACCAACAAAAACACATTTCCTAGCCCTAGAATCCAACTTCCCACGGCTGATGTCAGTATTCCCTACGATTGTCACTTCGAAAAATTTTGATTTGCTCTTGAAATTGAGTGTGAACCATGGTGTAAACATTTTTAAAAACGTCTTCTACTTCCGATTTTTCTTTAAGAAGATAAACCCAACTAGCTCTAGTGTGGTCATCAATGAAGGTACCAAACCATTTTTTTTTTTTTTCCGGAAATTGAAGAAATTCATGAAGGGCACCATACATCACTATGAATCAATGAAAACGGTGCAGAGGGTCTGTAAGGACTAGGAGGATAGGGAACTCGGTGGTGTTTTGCTAAAGCACAAATTTCACATTGAAAAGAAGATGGAATTTTATTTTTAAACAAATTCGGAAATAAATATTTTAAATAATGAAAACTAGGGTGGTCCAATCTATAATGCCACAACATGATTTCCCTATCACTAGAAACAGAAATAGATTTGAAACAGGTCCGATGGACTGATTTATTTGAGTTGGTTCCATCTTCGAAGAAATAAAGTCCGCCGCATTCTCTAGCAGTGCCAATCGTCCTCCCGGAGTCCGTTTCCTGAAACTCACAAATAATTGGACAGAATTTAGCCACACACTTGTTGTCATGAGTAAGTTTGCTTATAGACAACATATTACAAGACAGATTACGAACGTAAAGAACGTATTTGAGCACTAGGGAGGACGAAATACATATTGACCCCGTTTCGGCGGCTGTCGAAAACGAACCATCGACGATTTTGATTTTCTGGTTCCCTGCACTTGGACTATAGGACGAAAAAAACTTAGAGCAACCTGTCATATGGTCAGTTACCCCATAATTGATAATCCAAGGATTATCGAGATTGTGTTTGACACTAGAAAGTGCCGCAGTTATGTAATTACCTGATTGCGCTAGAGAACAAGAGGAATGAACATTGAATTGAGAAGACTGTAAAATATTATATAGTTGCTCGAATTGTTCCTTTGTGAAAGAATTGGCACTTGAAGTAACTTGATGCTCCTTAGAGATTCAGCCACAGTTTGCAAGGTATGACCATCGGAACGTTTCTTCAGTTGCGGAGGCTTTCCGTGGATCTTCCAATAGGTTTCCCTTGTGTGCCATGGCTTTTTGCAATGGTCGCACCATGGCTTCTTCTTTCAGTCTTAATTAGAATCCGAGTTTCTCGAGATGAGTGCAGAACTTTCGGGATCCATCCTGGGGGCAGATGCAGAATCGCCCAAAATAATTAGTTTTTTTGCCTTCTTCTTGTCTCACTTATGAAAAAACCTCATGGATAGATGGAAGAGGCTTGCGGCTGAGAATCCGTCCCTTCACCTTGTCCAAACTTCAGTTCACATCCACTAGGAACATGTAGACCCAATCATTCTCCTCTCATTTTATATGCTTGGCACAATCATTGGGACTCTCCCAAACATCATCCTAACATTGATCCAACTCCTGCCATAAGATCACCATCTTGTTGTAATAGATAGAAACCTCTCAATCGCCATGCTAGGATTGCCAAAGTTTTGACTTCAATTCAAATATCTGAGAGGAGTTCTCCAAATCAGAGTAAGTTGCGCGAACTGAATCCCACACATATTTGGCCGTTGGAAGAAATAAATTAGGTTTTGCTATCATTGCCTCCATGGAATTGAGAAGCCATGCTGTCACCAGAGAGTTTTCGGAATGCCAAAGTTTGAAACTTGGATCGGTCAGTGCCGGTTTTGTGACTTCACTACTTAGATATCCTCTTTACCACAGCCATCAATGGCTAGTTTGACCGATTGAGACTACTCCAAATAATTTTTACCATTCAATTTGTGAATGGTGATTTGAAGGGCAGATCCTGAGGACAAATGATCAACACTGCCACCACCACTTGTTGCAGGCGAATTGCCAGTCTCCTCGGAATGGCTAGAGACGACTTTAGAGAAAGAAGGAGTACTACCAATGTTGGTCATCGCTGTCTTTGGTCCACTCATATTTGCCATTAGGGTTAAAGAGGCCCCGCCAGCTCTAATACCATGTAATTTGGAAGAATAAAATTCGTATTCTTCTTATTTGATTTCAGAAAGATTACATCAATAAATAGGGACTTGACTCTCTTGATATCCTAAACAACTTACAAGAGAAAAAAAAGAAAAAAAGAAATAAACAACCTAATTATTTCAAGATATTCTCAGAATTTTTATTGAACCGTAAATGACTAAACTACCTTAACAACTTCCGATAATATATATATATATATATATATATACATACTGAAAATAGTAATAACAATAAATTAATAAAATACAATTAAACAATATCGCATAGATAATTCATAGTCTAATACAAAGCTCGTATATTAAATTTGTTTCATATTTCTCGGTCAATTTTTTCCCCATTAGGTAAAAGAAAGCCTATTGCATATTTTATAAGTATATATTTTTGTACATGTAAACGTCTTCTTTAGGGGAAATCTATTTGAACTGTGGTAGTGAGATTGAGAAAGACATATTAAAGACATTCATTGCTACCATCACTACTACAGTTTGAGAGGTTACTCATATTTCACCCTTGGAAAAATCTTAAAATTTTTCCCTAATTATTCTAGCACTTATATCTTACTACCGCTAACAGGAGTTGGCAAAAGCATTCCAAACATTTCGGCCTTTTTCCAGCAAATATATATACATATATATATATATATATATATGTGTGTTTTCAACCATTATTCTAATTATTACTAATCTATAATTATTGTTGTTCTACTCACATGATGTTGATTAGATGGTTGTAATAAATTGAGTGGTTGATAAAAAAATTTAATGAAATTAATGAATATGAACTCATTAAATGTGATTTGGATGGGTAATTTATTGGTAATTTGCTGACATGACCTTTTTAAAGTATTTTTAACATTAACAATATTTTTTTTGAAAGGAACATTAACAATAATTTGAAGAAATTTAATTCTAGTTTTTGAATCTTATTCCTGATTAGCATATTTTTATTTTTCAAATAAAAAAAATTTTATTTACGATTTTGCCTTTTCTCTCTCCTCATTCTCCCTTTTCCCTTCAGTCTCTTTCTTTGCTTTATCTTTCTCTTTCTACCCTACTACCGGCGAAGGAGGACGACTACGATGAAGATGGCGGCCGCGAGATCCCGGCTAGGTAATTTGTTGCCAGACGACGCCGAGTCGGCGACGGAATGATCTGGTTTTCTCTGCAGATCTTGTCATCGTGACAGAGAAGAGCGTGATGTTACCACGATCTCGTCGGCCATGACTGGGAAGGAATCGCGATGGCGCTATGAAGAGGTGTATGTGACACAACCACCTAGATTCAAGGATCCAAATAGACCAAATCATGTGTGCAAGTTGCAGAAGGCACTCTATGGCTTAAAGCAAGCCCCGCGTGCATGGTTCGATAAGCTCAAAGGAGCTCTTTCTTCCTTGGGATTCACCAACTCGCGTGCAGACAACTCTTTGTTCATCTACAAAAAGGGACAGGTGATGATCGTACTTCTTGTATATGTGGTTGATATTCTTCTAACAGGAAATGATCAACGACAACTCCTCTTAAGGTTATGACAATGTTGGATCAGCAGTTTTCCGTCAAAACTTTGGGTTCTCTAAGCTATTTTATTCGTTTTGAAGCCTATAGAGACTCTACAAGTGTCTACCTATCTCAAAGAAAGTACATTACCGTTCTTCTCGAGCGAATTAACATGTCAAATGCAAAGAGTTGCCCAACTCCCATGTGTCCAGGAATCAAACTATCACGAGAAGACAGTCCTGTTTTTGAGCAGCCTACAGTTTATAGAAGCATCATAGGAGCATTGCAATATTTGACTTTAACAAGACCAGATATCTCTTTCGCTGTCAACAAGCTCAGTCAATTCTTGCAAGCTCCTACAAATGACCATTGGAAAGCATGTAAACGTGTATTGGGATATTCAAGAGGCACTACCGAATATGGCCTTCACTTTTCACCAGCTAAAGAATTGTTTCTTGAGGGCGTTGCCGATGCCGATTGGGCCAGTTCAACAGCTGACAGAAAATCCACCTCAAGTTATTGCATTTACTTTGGTGGAAATCTTATAGCATGGAGCTCCAAGAAACAAAAGGTGGTTGCTCTTTCCTCTGCAGAATCCGAGTACAGATCAGTAGCTCCAGCTACTACAGAAATCATTTGGCTGAAATCACTATTTAGTGAACTTGGCATTGAAATTTCTTCGAGTCCTGTAATATGGTGTGACAACACTAGTGCAAGAGACCTATCTTCAAATCCTGTCTTTCATTCACGAACCAAGCACATAGAAATCGCTGTTCATTTCATCAGGGATAAAGTTCTTGCTAAGGAGATTGAAGTCAAATACATTTGTACTGAAGAACAAAATGCTGATATTCTATCCAAGCCCTTAGCCACTACCAGATTTCATTATTTGAAGGACAAGCTCACTGTTGAGATCTCTCCCCAGTTTCGCTAGAAAGGGGCTGCTGAAAATATTGCTAAGTTGGACTCAAAAGGATAAAGACCACCTCTACATCTGTACAAAATGACAAAAGCTCACTAGGGTTTAGAATATTCTTAATCCCTCCATGTATATGTATAGCTCATCTTTGTATTGTAGCCGTGATTGCAGAATATCAAATAGAAAAGTTCCCATCAGTTTTCTCTCTCTTCAATTTCTTTAGTTTATTATCTGAAACTACAGCCCAACAATGAAAGAGTAGAACTGAACAACGAAGAAGATAAAGGACGCTTGTCAACTACAACTCGTATACGTCGGGACGTCGAATTGACTCAGTAACAAGATTTAGTTTTCAGTATGATAACATGATCAAGAAATAGAAAGCATATCAAACTTGATGATAGAAAACTCGAAGTAAATGACATGCCGTTGCAAATACTACGTCGTCACATTCGGACGATATCTTCTCCGAATAGCTCTGCTCCATCAGTTGAACTCTGCAACTAAATGGAAAGCAGATAAAAAATTGATGATAAAAAACTCCAACCGCCCAGCTATGTTTTCTGGCAGTAGACGACATGCCGTTGCAATGAAGTTGGCATATTCGTACGACGTCTTCTTCTCCAAACGGCTCTGCTCCATCGGTTCAACTTTGTAACTATTCCTTCCGAGCAATAAGTATACAGACCAGCACACTATGTTACTGGAAACAACAAAGCAAATAACATCTTTTGAACCATTCGCATAACAACTTTCACTTCTCACCCTGGATTTACGAAATTGTCCTTACCAAATTTCCCCGCCCCATTCTGTGCCACTCTGCCACTTTTGACTATTCTCCACTGTCAATCTCATACGTGTGTCTCTATTGGGACACACCCTCCCTCGCCGCTTTCTTCGGTCGTTATGACAGGCCTCGAGTACAGTAAGCTAGCACAAATTGCGGTGCCGCATAAAAGAGTAGCCCTATATATATATATATATATATATGCGCGCCTGTACACATATTTACATATGTTTGTATGTACGTATCACAGTATAAAAAAAAAAAAAAAAAAAAACGTTATGAGAATGAAACAAGTTCGTGGAATTTCGGAATTTCAACTAGCAAAGGAAGAAAGAGGAACAAAGCCAAAAACCTCCGGTATAAATCTAAATAGTAGAAAATATCTTTGATGGATGATAAATAGCATATTTGTGATAAATAGTGTATCTACAAAAACATATTTACAATAAAATTAGCTTAAAAATATTTTGTAAATAAACAATTTAACATATATATATTATTTACGTCAAACTATTTAAAATATGTTATTTACTTTAAATATTCAAACTATATTTTATGGTGAAATCAGGTATGTAATTCTTGTTAGGCTGTGTATGAAGTTATAGCAAGAGAAGTAAGCTAATTGATATTATTATCTCACTTGAAAAAAAAAAAAAAAAAAGATTAGACATTTTAAGAGAAGGTTACATTGGCCTAGTCTTTTATATAATTTAAAAGAAAAATAACCTTTAAATCGATAGAACTTTGTTGTAAATTGTTGGAGCTCTAACGATAATGCAGTGGCGTGGCTTGCCATTGGCACCCAAAAAGACAACCATTACTAATAATGAAAATCTACACGCTGACAAAACTCTACCCGATTGATATAACTCTGTGAGCTATATTAAAATTTCATAAAATTCGTATACCTCATCAATTTAATGTGTTTTTTTAATTATTAAATTTAACATTTAAAAACATATACTACCCAATTAATATCTGCTAGAGCAAGATGTTACTCATCCCATTTACTGTTCAGAATGCATAATTTGAGAAGAACAATGCTTAGGAGCACCACCGATGTCCTGTAGTACTACCCACTAACGGAACGTAAGTCACATAGCATGAAACTTACAAACGGAGCTCATTTTCTATTAACAACAAAGAGTGCTCAGTACCAACTACCAATGATGCTCCCAAACATTTTGCTTCGCGAGTATATCAGCTTGTATTATAATTTTCAGGGAGGGGAAAAAAAAAACTTGGAGAGCTCAAGTATATCAGCTTGTATTATAATTTTCAGGGAGGGGAAAAAAAAAACTTGGAGAGCTCGAGTCATTTTACAAGAAATGTATACAGTTAAACTGTCGTTCATTAGTTCGGTTTGAACAGCACAACTACTGCAATATCTGAGCAACCCTAAAGCTTGAACTTGAAATCATGCACCTAAACTCTACTGAAATTCTACAAGGAAAGACATTCATAAGATTCCGAACTAAAGCTTAATTTCCCAAACTCGAAACTACAGCTGTATTAAACTACTAACACAGAAGCACGTCGGATCTGACATAGGGGCACGTCGGATATTAGAATGTAACCCAAGCAACTTAAAGAAGCAAAGTACTCCCTTTCTTATCTAATAAGAAATGTGGACCCAAACTATTCTTGAAAGTAAATTATCCTCAAGAAATCTCAACTAAAACCACATTACAAGACAAATCTCAGAATTTTCTCCCACAGCAAACTGTAAACCATGCGTAGCAAAAAAGCACAGTCCTCAAAGCAACATGACACTGATGTCTTTCTGTAACCACACTGAGATATACATCAATAGAAAACGAATCAAACCCGAGTTTGATCCTTGTATGAACTTTTCCGAGGTATCATGGTAGCTCCATTTGAAAATCTAATGACTTGTTAACAAATAATATTCTCGAGAATGCATCACCCCTTGCCATGAAGTTATGACCATCCAATGCCAATAAGTCAAAGCTAAAGTTTGTCTTTAGGATTCCCACTAAGACCATACAATTACCTAAACGCTAAAGCCTTAAACTAGCCTCAAGTGTCTCGTCATATCGCTATCCACTCTTATAGAGATCGATAATTTGACAACCGATTTGGACAGAAAAAAGCTTCCTAGTAACAGGAATAACCAAGTGAAAAATGTGGAGAAGAATCAACACAGAAAGATCTATTAAACAGAACAAGCAACTCTCCTACGGTTCAACTTCCAGCTACAAAGATGAACCCACCAAGAATGCGTGAAGAACCAAAACAAAATGGTCCCAGCAAACCATCACAGTAAATCTAAATGGCCTAAGATAGGGAGAGGTAATTTCCGTATATCCAATATAATGACAGTTAGTACTTCAGTATAGTTCTCCATACAACACACACTTGATATTATCTGCTCCCTAAAGCGACCTTTCCTCAAAGTACAAACACTAAAACGTCCTGATACTGACTTTCTACTCAAGTAGTTCATCTAATAAGGAACTTTTGAAAAGCAAGTTTAATTAAAAAAAAAAAAATGATACATCTTCACTAGTCAAATCCCTCAATCTACCCATAAACAATCACCAAATGATGCAGGCTATCCCGATCCATAAACAACAATGCCAAAACGCCATCCTAAGTCTTCTCAACAAGTTTCTCACAAATAACGCTTAACGTGAGTCATTGAATTTCTGACACATACATCTTGGAGACTCAAGACACAGAAATCGCTTAATAGATTTCAGCCTCAAAACTTCATAGGTAAATGCTCTAAACAATTCAACGACTCTATCCGTCGAAGACATGCTTTGGAAACAAAATATCACATAATCAATATCAAGAACGAAATCCACCTACTATTGGAGTTCCTTTACACTGGCTTAACTATTTTGCACTAAAAATAACTGGGATTAACTAAAACAACTAAGCCAGGGTCGTGACGATGTTTTGGCAATCAATATAATACCTATAGCCAAGTGTCTCATACCACCTGTTTCTCATTCCTCTCCTAGTATTTACTAGCATACAGAATATATTGTCAGCTAATCAACCTCCACTCTCCACAGTAAAATAAGTCTCTAGGGTGTTCTGGAAGTGCTGAAAAAGCAATGAGCAACCAAAGGATCGAATAACGTCTCTTGAAAAATCTAAGAGTAAGCTTTTAACGGATTAATTCTTTCTGCCGTTGTCTAATCAGGTGCCACACTCAAGTGGAAAACACGAATAACCTAAAATACAAGTTTAATATAAGATGCACTAAAAATAGAGATCGATAAGGCCTTGACTAAAACTACTTGATAGAGAGTTTTAACTGCAGCTACTTCTATACGACTACTGCCTGTTTGGCATCGCTTCTTAAAGCTCATTTTGGCTTCTCGAGTCAAAAGCTACTTCCATCAGTGTTTGGCGGTCCAAAGGTGCTTCTAGTCAAAGTCACTTCTCAAAAAGCTCTTTTAAGAAGACGTTAAAACTTATATCGAAATTTTAATAAGATTTCAAAAACTTCGTTCTAACACTTTTATTGCTTATTAGAGGATTTAAATATCATTTTTTCCCATTAAGTACTTAAAAAAAAAAAAAAGAAATTCTGAACACTAACTGAAAAGCCATAGCCTGTACTTCTCTTCTTCTACTATCAAAAAGCACAAGTAAAAAAACAATGCTCCAATTAATCTACTCATAATCACTAAGCAAACTATTATCTTGCATCAAGACGCACTCGGGCACCGGCGGCTAACTCAAGTGCCCCTCGACCACTTTAAGTAACACAAGAATAACAAGATAAAATCTAACATGACATACTTCAAAAGAATATGAAAACAACCGAAACAAAAATCAAATAATTAAAATTGGCAAGTTTAGTCTGTACAGCCATTTACATCTGAGTTCTAACTACCACTAACTACCTCATCATCATCATAATTATCGCAACTCATATCATATCCCCATTTCTAAAACTGGGAAGAGGCAATTAACTATCCCCCAAAAAAAAAGAGAAAAAGTTATTAAAATAGATTATAAAGATCTTCAAAGCAAACTCAAATACCAACCCGGCATTCCTTCGGGCCGCCGACGAGCTTTCCGGACCCCGAATTCGACGAAATTCCGATGCCCACGTTCTCGCAGAGAACCCTCAGCAACCTCCTCCTCAGCCTCCAACCGCCGGTCCGGAATCCGACCCTGGCCCAAACCCTAACATGGAAATTCACAGTGCCGTGAGCCCGGTCATCGGAAATTCCCCTCACGACCCAATCCTCCACGTACGAGTTCCTCGCCGAGAATGTGGCGTTCACGACCGTCCGATCCCTCTTCCCCTGATCGAACGGCGCGATGCGAGTTTCGGACAAGAAGGCCGACTTGTAGACGATGCCGGAGTTGATCTCGTCGTAGACGATGCTCATCTTCTTGTTGGGATTGTAGACGGAGAATCCGACGGCCCAGTCGCCGGAGAGGGTTTGGGAGGAGGTGTTGAGGTTGTTGAGAGCGAAGGAGTCGACCCAGAACTTGGGGAGGCGGGGGCGGAGGACGAGCCAGACGATGAAGACGACGGAGGCGGAGATGATAAAGAAGGCGATCATGGCGGCGAGGATGCGGCGGAGGAAGGCGGCGCGGGAGGCGGCGGCGGCGGAGGGGTCATAGTTGTAGGCGTAGGCATAGTTGGGCGGCGGAGGCTGATGAGGAGGTGGAGGAGGAGGAGGAGGAGCGGGGTAAGGGTAGCCGTTGGGTTGTGGGTAGGAGGAAGGAGGGGCTGGGTAGCCGGTGACGGGTCTGGAAGGATCCGCCATGGATGAAAATGAAAAAAGCACGGGAGTGAGTGAAGCGGTGGAGTTTGTTTGAGGAGTGAGAGAGGAAATTGGGGATTTTAAAGCAACATTTGGATTTGGGCGTACATATTATTCTGTGATTGAGAGTGCCGGATTGGACGGCAAAGAATATAAGAAATTAAATATGACTTTTATTTTTTTAATAAGTACGAAATTAAATATGCTTGTAGTACGAAATTAAATATATATATATATATATATATATGCTCGTAGTTATCTAAATATACTTTTTCTGTTATATTGAAGAGATGTATTTTGGAAAAATTGCATAAATTTCCTCAAAATTATGTTATTAGTGTTATCATGTTCCGTGAATTATAGAATATATTTATTATACTTCTTGAATTTTAATATATGTATATCAAGTTGTCATATCTATTAATTTCTATTAGTTTCTCTGTTATTTTTATTGTCAAAATGGTCTATGATTTTTGTTTTTGTATAAAAAAAAAACCCCTGATTTTTAATATTCATATTTATGTATGCCTCTTGAATTATGAAATGTACTTGTTAATACAAAAACAAGATGACAACGAGACTGCTACATTCCTTGCTGAGGTCTGTCAGTGTCGCTCCGCTGGCGGCGACAATGGGCCGGGGGGTTTAGGTCTTTCGGTTAGGGTGTAGGGGCTGATTTGTGGTTTTGGGGTCTTTTGGGGTTATTTTGGAATAATTATCAACTTTTTTGGAATTTTGTAAATTTAAAATAATTTATTTTAATTGATTTTGGAACAAAAATGTTGGAATTAGTAATAATTTGATGAAAAATAAGTTTTTTTTAATAATGAAAAATAAGTTAAATATCCCATAAATATTGTATTTACCAATAAATATTAGGATTTAAAATTACATGGTAAGTATTGGATTTCCTGGTAAATATTAGAATTTACGTAGAAAATAATACATTTGTTATATGTAAATCAAAAAATTGATAACAAGATAAATATTGAAATTATTTATAAATATTGTGTGTAATTTTGATAAATAAATAAGGAAGAGTTGGATTTACAAATAAATATTATGTGTAGTTTTGATAAATAAACAAGTGAGATAGCCGGAATTTCTTGTAAATCTTACCTAGTAAGTATTGATATTTATTTTGTAATATCGGATTTACATGGTAATAGGAAGATTGACAAGTAAATATATGGATTTACCTGGTGAATCATGCTTAGTTGGTATTGGTTTTATCTATAAATAAATGGATTTACCAAGCAGTTTTAAATCTAAAAAAAAAAATTAGAGGCAAATTTACGGGATAAATAGGCTTTTTTGATATTCAAATTTTTGTAAATAAATTCAAAATAATAGATAAAGAATACTGATAAAAACATTCTAATAATTTTTGTATTTAACTTATTAATTTTGTAAGTAAATGTATTTACACTTGGTAAATATTCACACTCTATAGACACTGTCCAGAAGCACCAACCAATCAAAACCAGATTGGAAGTTTTTCCAATACAAACCAAAGTGTATATTTTTTTTTAAGGGACAAACCAGAGTGGAAAACCCAATATTACCGCATATTATAATAATTTAAATTAAAAAAATAAGAACTATAACAACAAAATAAACAAAAAAAAAAAAAGAACATTTTATAATACTATAACTGAGAACTCCATATAATATTTTCATTATGATCTGAATAAGTATATAATATATTAAAAGAAACAGTATGTCTGTTTTTCTTCTTAATAGTCCCCGAGCAAGTCTTTACACTTTTTGTATTTTTACAAAATAAATTACCAATTTGAATTTACATCACAAAAATAAATATTTGTATCTCAGCTCAAAATGAAGCTTGATACATAACCCCGACTTCCTGCCATTCAAAGTAAACGCCATTTATGCCACACCAATCCTTGAAACATGCTATATAAGCAGACACCAAATACAATGGCCAGTATTCTCATGTTTGGGATCCAGTGACAAAACCATTCTCACGTCTGCCTTGAGCATGGATATTAAATCTCCATCCTATTAGCGAAGGAAAGATTGGGCTAGTTATGTATTTAGACCTCACACTCTGTGATATTTGATTTTCTCAGAAGAAATGCATGCATATTTGATTTTCTCAGAGAAATACATGCATGTTTATGGTAGGTGTACTCCATATAAATATCTTGTAAAAGTTGTAATTTAACCATCTCATTATTAGCATTCTTACACTTTGATAAAACTTTTTTTTCTTTGAACTCATTTATCATAAAGGGATAATAGCGAGTATTTATACAGAGCCATTGAAAAGTAAACTCTTTATTTTTATTCAATGTGGGACTATGTTAAGTTCATTTTCTTAATTGGGTTTTAACATAGATAAAAACACAATAAATACTACAAACCAATGTAAATAAGACAAATGGTTCAACAACAATTGAAATCAAATTTTCACAGGTCCTTATATCAAATGTTACGAGTAATTAAATTGCGACAACATCGTGAGCACTCAAATGTCAAGCCCACCTTGAAAAGACCTATTCTTTACTTGCAAATTTGAAAAAATTAAAAGGGCTCTCAACCTTGTAATATAGAGTCTTTGAAGAGGAAAATATAATCCTTAGACTATTTCAATTTTATTTTCTTAGGTTTCAACATGTGCAAGAACATAATAAGATATCATAAACAATAGAAACGTGTATATAAATCAATGATACTAGTGACATGCCAATCTTGAGACTTAAGATTCAAGCCTCAAGATTTAGTTTTGAACTGGCATGACACTAAATTGTCAATTCATTCTCGTGCATTTTCTCGTTCTTCTCGATCCCCCATCTTCCCCTTCTCCTTGTTTTATAGCCCTAGCTAGTTCCCATAATTGGAAACTATGCTTTTAAATTTTTTACTTCTATCGTCTGAAATTGTTAGAACCTAGAACAATTTAGAGAAAAAATTTACCCTAGTAATAGAAAGTAAGTCATATGCATGAGTCTTATGCTATTGGATTCATTTTCTATTAGCATATAGTGTTGTGCTCATAACGTTGCTTTTAAAAGAATATATTAAAAAAAATGGATGAGAGTGCATCCATAATACATGAGTACTACATGATTGTTGAACCAGACCACCAAAACATGGTAATTTCTATTTGGATAAAAATCTAAGCAAACTGAAGAAAGAGCTTAACTTAAAATAATAATAATAATAATAAACCTATTTACTTTTTTTCTTTTCATGCAATCACAATAATTTTAATAAATACTAAAAGTTTACTATTACGAGTTTCAAAGCATAATAGTGATGCCAAAAAGTAGACACAACATTAGAAATAAATTATACATTAAAGTATAAAGTAAGATAATATTATTTTTCATACTATCGTGACAAATATAACATTGATCACATAGACAAATGCAATGAAAATGGTTTAATCATGGATGTCACACTGAGATTTTCTTATGAGGATAAGTCATTTGCCGTACAAGATTCTATGATGAACTACAAGAAGTCCCTCCATATCTCTTGAAAGGAGAAGAAGTAGATGAGAACTTGATTATAACAGACGTAGGGATTACATGAACTACAGAGTTTCTCTCCTCTAATGCTATTTAAATAATTGATATCAGAGACAATTTGGGACTATGCAATGTGCATTATTATTTTGGTATTTTCTAACTCCTATCTATGCGTTGAACTATATTTATAAAAAAGTTTGGCACGCTAATAGTGCGTTTGGTATACCAATTTAAAATGAAAATTTTAAATTAAAATTCATTGAATTCTTAAAATTAGTTATAATTTTTGTTCACTTTTTATAAAACGACAAAAACTAAAATAGAATTTTTTTAGTCCAAACCGGAGAGCCAAACAAACCCTAAGATTTTTCTACATTATTTTCCTAGTCAAAGTTTTTTAGAGTTTTGAATGGTGTATTTAGAGTTTTCATGTTCTAGGAAGCCGTCTCTCATCAACTTGTAGTTTTTTATTTTTCTAATATATTTATAAATCGGAAACAATAGAGGAATTATATGTGTGTAGTTCGTCTATGAAATGGATTTTGAAGATTGTTGTTACATAAGTGGAGTATTATAATTTTTCAAATATTTCCTGCACAATATATTAAATATCATTTTAGGCCGAATTGCAAAACCATTTTTTTTTTTCAACTTCGACAAATGAGATATGTTTCGACGGTGTGGATTTCGTGGAGGGTAAGTTGCTGCCTAGCTAGTAGGTTGAATGCTCTTTCCACCAACCGGTTGAAACGGGCATTAAAAAAGCGCCTAGTATAAATGCGAAGTGTCTATGATAGAGTTCAATGACAGCAGACAATGTTGAGCCCTTCTTATAACGAGTATGAACTTATGATGAGACCTATTACATATGGGTGATTTTGAGAATCGCCCCTCAAATAGTACACCTTTGAAATATTGTTTTATCTATGATGATTGATTTTTGGCATCCTATAAGATAAGTCAAAAACAAAGTTTGACCTCTTAAAAGATAAGTACAAAATCAACATATTATATCTTTTCAAAATTATCCCCAACCAACTAAAGAGTTAACCTAGTGGAATAGCCTCCAACGATTGGCATCAACATGGACCATCGATGGTCTCTTGTCACCACCGATGGACCACTGATGGTCTCCTGTCACCGACTAGTGTTGGTCTTCGCTTGCCGAAGAATATTATAGTAGAATACTATCAGTAATCAACATGTGTCTCTAATTGCCGGCACCGGTCTCTGGTTGTCGACTAGTTTTTTAATAGAACACTTTCAGCAATTTACCAGATTACTGTTGATAATCAACATAGGTCTCTAGTCACTAGCGATGGTGTTCAGTCGCCAGAGAGTATTCTGGTAGATTGCATTTGGTAATCTACTAGAATATTCAACCATTGGAAAGTAATATGGTAGATAGCATTTGATAATCAATGAGAATATTTCCATTTCCAATTTAAAAATAGGGGGTTGCTGAGGCCCTAATCGCCAAAGGGCAGAGAGTATTCAGTTGAATTACTTTTGATAAGCTATCAGAATACCTAATATATTCCACAGGATTTATTATCAAATACAAAAAACATCATATTACCAAAAAAAATAAAATAAAAAATGCAGCAAGAATTTCAACAAAAAATTACATGCACAAATATATAAACAAAATTTGAAAATCGGATCGGGACAACCATTAAAAAAAATTATAAAAAGAGATCTTAAAATTCTGATATAAAAATTGTTAACTCACGGTGGAAAAAAAAAAAATAACATTCTAAAGGGGCAAAAAAAAAAAAAAAAAAAAACTCAGATCCCATTCCCAGGGAAGAAATCGCGATGCAGCTTGGCGGCTATCAATGTGCTTCCAACGGCACTGCAACAACGCCCAACCACAAGCGACAATGGAGAGAGGTGAACCCACGCCAAGTCGAAGAACAGATCCAGTCCTTGACTGTCCAACGGCGATAGAAGATCGATAGATCGCTATGTTGGAATCATATATTACAACGTCATCTATTCATCATTACATTAATAAACTCCCGACCAAAAAAAAAAAAAAATCATTATTAGTAAATACTGTTTCTTGATAAATATACTCGCATAAATGTCCAATATGTATGACCTAAAAGGATCTCACACGGCACACTTCCACTAGAACCCGATGAAGTATTTGTTTGCCGACAAGAAAAATAACTCTCCCTAGTTAAGGTAATTGATTTTGAGTTCTCCATATTTTTTAAACAAGGTAAACAACCAACTTAGATTGCAAGTTTTGGTTCTTGCATTGCCAAGATTTAGATTTAACCAAACATCCTAAATTTTTTTTCTGGGACATGTATATGTGAAATCAAATTTGCTTTGCTTTGCTAGAATAAATAGAAACTAGAAAATTTATATTTAAGAGAGAGATTCTTTAGAATTTCTAATCTAAGATCTTAGCTTATGCAATTTATTGGTTTTATGGTTGCATTAAATTGTTAGGTTGCAATAACGAACTGATCACTTACCAGAATGTATAACAACTTTATGGACTGTTGTTTGTTGACATGCCACTTCCTTCAATCCATTACCTTAGTGGTATGGATTGGAAGTCCTTAATTCCACATCACCAAGAGCATGTGCTGCTTGAAAAATTTGTTCATACTTTTCTTTATTTGGTATAAATAATGATTCATGCCAGTAACGATGATGCATTTAATATTTTTACAAGATCCTATCATTATTTTTTTTTGTTTTACTATTTTACAAGATCCTCCTTATTCTTTCAATTTTACTACTTTATTATTATTTTTAATGAACTGAGAAAGTGAATAACCGAAATAATAGAATATTGGTATATGCCAACAAGATTGGTGTTGATGTCGTTTTCTGCTCCGACCACGAAGTACCACTTCCGACCACAATCGGCGATCTACCCACCTTCTCGGTTACGGGTCCAGTTGCCGGCCGAGTGGCCGACCAGAAATGTTAGCCAACCACGTCCCACGACCTCATGAGAACGGGCGGTGCACTCGGACCGTGCTGTTCTCGAATCAACGATTGAATCGGTGGTTTCCAGACCTGCCTAAGTCATCCGGGCCCACAGTCCACCTCACCACAACAGACGCTAACCCTGTCCTGGCACCCATCAACTACAGGCGCCGCCCACCTACTCCTGCAGAACATCACATCGCCACCCGCCGCCACCTACTCTGATAAAACCTGCCCCAGCAGGCGCCGACGACAGTCACCTTTCTGTCCCCTACATTGAGTCAGACCTCACGTGGCGCGCGCCCATTGGGCCAATAGCCCCTGCAGGCCTAGAACCCTAGCCACCCACCGGGTGCCCTAGGTAGCCGACCCGATCGGGTCGCCCCGAGCATCCGAATCCGGGGAGGACGCCTATAAATAGAGGAAAAATACACAAATTTAGGTATGGTCATTTCTGCCTTACCAAATCTCTGCCTCTCCCTACGCTCATCAGTTTCTTAGCTGACTTAAGCATCGGAGTGCCCGCGGCAGACACCACACCGGTGTCCCCATCATTCCGAGGTGCTTCCATTTTACAGGTGACCGACGACAGAGAGATTAGCCTAACCTGACCAGACGACCCTGTTACATTGGGTGTTGCTGCCGGAGACGTTTTCGGCATCAACAATTGGTATGCACTAGTAATCTCATCCTCTATCAAATATGTCCCAACTCAATATTTTTAAAATAAAAAAGTAAAATACAAAAGAGTTTAAAAAACAGGAGGAAAGAAGAAGCCCAAGACAAATAGGGACAACTAAGAGTCAAAACCGAAAGAAAACTAACAATAACCAGAGGTAAGAATCAGAAGATTGAGCTTAGCTAGATACACACTTTGAAAGTAGTTCAGTTTTATTGTTGGCATCCTCCTTATAATTCTTTTGATTTTATTATTTGTTTCTTTCTTTCTTTCTCTTCCACTTGATTAAAGTTTCAACATTTTATGTAGATCAATTCGTATAGTTCCAACAATATTGATATTTTGGTGTGCTTTGTCGTTTAATTTCATGACTCCGTGTATGGTTGCTGATCTTAAGAGTCTACCATTAATTGAGATTTTGGAAGTGTAGCTGTAAATGTTACCTCTCTTGGTTCAAGTAAAAGCGTTTGTTCTTTACAATGTTAATGGTTGAAATCTGTTTGATTGCTGAGAAATGACTTGTGATTGAGTTGACTAGCGGTTGCTGTTTTGTTTGGTTATTTTACGTTGGTGAATAATCAATGGCATATGTCATTTGGGCATGGTTTTTTATGGTGAAATCAGATTACAAACAAACTCAATCAGACATTAATTCATGTTCTCTCTCTCTCTCTCTCTCTCTCTCTCTCTATATATATATATATATATATTTATCTTTTGTTTAATATAAAATATATATATATATATCTATAACTATATTAGAAATAAGAGTTTTTTAACTATTCATACTCTCACAATTCACTATTCAAACTTTTGATCAAGATATTTTTGTCTTGTAGTGAGTTTTTTAAAGAGTCAATATATCTTTTATTATAAGGAAATGTACCCCCAATATTTTCAAAATTTGTTCCAAACCCATATATTAACAAAGTTGCAAGCAAGCCCCACTCTTTCAGTATTGTTATTTGTTAAAATTCACAATATCATTTAGTTAAAACTATATGCATCATATATCTAAATAAATTTTTTTTGCTGGAATCATAAATCTAAATAATAATTATAAATTTAGAATACTTGTTGATGTCGTAATCTGCTCCGACCACGAAGTACCACTTCCGACCACCTTCTGCAATTTTCCCACCTCCTCGGGTATGGGTCCAGTGGCCGGATGTTGGCCGACCATAAATATTAGCCGACCACATTCCACAGCCTCGCGAGAATGGACAGTGTATTCGGACAATATTGTTCTCGGACCACCCGATCCAATTGGTGGATTCCAGACTGGCATAGGTCACCCGGGCCCACATTCCACCTCACCTCGCAACTGACGCCAACCCTGTCCTAGCACCCATCAACTACAGGCACCGTCCACCTACTTCTGCAAAACATCACATCGCCACCCGCCGCCACCTACTCTGACAGGATCTGCCCCTACAGGCGCCGGCGACAGCCACCTTTCTGTCCCATACATTGAGTCAGGCCCCACGTGGCGCACGCCCATTGGGCCAATAGCCCCTGCAGGCCTAAAACCCTAGCCACCCACCGGGTGCCCTAGGTAGCCAACCCGACCGGGTCGCCCCGAGCACCCGGACCCGAGGAGGACGCCTATAAATAGAGAAAAACACACAAATTCAGGTATGGTCATTTTTTGCCTTGCCAAATCTCTGCCTCTCCCTACGCTCATCAGTTTCCTTGCAGACTTAAGCATCAGAGTGCCCACGGCAGACACCACACCGGTGTCCTCATCATTCCGAAGTGCTTCCATTTTGCAGGTGATCGATGGCGAAGTGACTGGCCTGTTCTGACCGGACAACCCTGTTACATTGGGTGTTGCTGCCGGATGCGTTTTCGGCATCAACATTTTGGCACTAGAAGGAGGGCCCCCGCGCCTTTCCAGCAACCTCGAACTCTTCATCACTCGCGCTCCCCGAGCACCCGACCATTCAAGCCATGGCTGAGCAAGACAACCAAGATTTTCAAGATGTAGACAACACGGCACCCACTGGCTCGAGAGGCACCCAGAGGACCCAGCGCGGAAGAAGAGCCCGCGCGCAGCGAAGGCCCACCCAAACGGAGATCTTGACGGAGAACGTCCGAGACCTTACCGAGCTCGTCAGGTCGTTGGTGGAGGGCCGCAGAGACACGAACGTTGTCCAGTTCCCCGGGGAACCGCCCGAGGCGGCCGAGTCCACGCCGAGCAGGCCCCCTAGGTCGGGAAGCCGACAGCGTAACCCCTCGCCCTCGGGCGATAGGAGGAGTGATCGGTCACACCGAGAGGGCCTGGGACGGCAGCCATAGGACGGGGCGGAGCCGAGCAGAGTACGATCTAGAAGCCGACATTCACAAGCTACCCGTTCGGGGGCGGCCAAGCAACCAGCGGCGACCGGCGGTAATCAGGATAATCGCAGGGGAGAAACTGTGCACATCCAGGGGAGCACGACTTCTGTTTTTGATCGCCTGGGGAGGCCGACAGCCCACCGACGTTTAGGCCGAGAACGCTCTGTCGACAAGCCTGCCAAGACCGAGGACTACAATCAAGCCAGGCTGGACCAGCTGCAAGCGTCAGCTCGACCAGCTCGTAGGTCAGCAGTACGGGATGGACCAGTTCGGGCCGGTGGACCCGCCCTTTACTCCTGCCATCATGGCGTCTCCGTACCCGGCTAGATTCAAGATGCCGTCCGTGGCCTCCTATGACGGTTCCACCGATGTGGATGAGTACATTGAAAATTACCAGGCTCACATGCTGATCCAGAATGCCAATGAGGCTGCTCTGTTCAAGTCATTTTGTCTGACCCTGTCTGGACCTGCCCGTCAGTGGTATCGGAGGCTGGCCCCCGGGTCGATTGGCTGCTTTAAACAGCTCACCGACGCCTTTTCAGCCGCCTTCCTGAGCTCGAAGACCATGAAGCTAGGAGCATCCCACTTATTCAACATCAAGTAAGGCGAGACCGAGGCACTGAAAGAGTACCTCGAGCGCTTCGATAAAGCAGTCGTGCAGGTTGAGACCTGCACCGATGAAACCTTGATAGGGGGCGTTCCGAGAAGGCATCAAGGACGCACGCCTCGTCTGGACGCTCGCCTACGATAGGCCACCCACCTTCGCGCAACTGAGGGGGATCGCCTGGAGGCACGCTGAGGCCGACGAGTACGTCCGAGGACGTGGCCTCGCAGCCAGAGAACAACCCCGGCTTCCCGGAAGGAAGTCGGACAAAAACCAAACCGACCAGGGCCGACAAGACAAGGGGAAGGCTGTGGTCGTGGATAACCGGGCTCCGCCCAACCCTAGTCAGAGAACGCCAGCTGGGAGGTTTCAGCAATACACCCCACTGGTGACGACTATTGAGCACGTCCTCAACCAGGTGAGCGGTCGAGGACTGCTACGAGATCCACCACCACTTCGAGCAGACCGTGCACGGAGGAACCAGAACAAGTACTGCAACTTCCACAAGGACGTGGGCCACGATACTAAGGACTGCATACAGCTCCGAGACCAGATCGAGCTGCTGATCCGTGATGACCACTTGCGGGAGTTCATGGAAAGAATTATCACCCCTGCGGGGCCGAGCAGACCCGCGCAGGCCCCCCGACAGAATCCGAGATCTTGCAGTCGGACAGATGAGCCGGAGCAAGAGCACATAGTCCACACCATCTTTGGTGGAACGGCTACCGGTGATACCGCCAGTAGCCGGAGAAGTTATGCCCGAGAGGCTCGCCGGTACGCTCGTGGGGAGTACATCAACATGGCGGAGCATATCTCCAAGATATGCCGTCAGAACAACGCACCGATCACCTTCACGGATGACGAAGCGGATCGGCTACTCCACCCCCACAACGACGCGCTGATCGGCGAGATCCGAGTAGCTGACAACGTCATCCGTCGCGTCCTGATCGACAACGAAAGCTCCGCCGACATCATGTTCATGGACACGTTCACGAGGCTCAAGATAGAGGGTGCCGTGCTCACACCCGCCCAAACCCCTCTCTACGGGTTCTCTGGAGAATGTGTCCGTGCCGTTGGAACTGTCAACCTCCCGGTCACGATCGGGGATGGCCTGGAAAGGGTGACCCGGATGGTTGAGTTCATCGTTGTAGACCGACCGTCCGTTTACAACATCATCCTGGGAAGGCCGACCCTCAACGCAATCAAGGCGGTAGTCTCCACCTACCACCTAGCAATGAAGTTCCCCACCAATAGTGGGGTAGGCGTGTTCCGGGGAAACCAGGAGGGTGCGAGGAAGTGCTACATGGAGGCGGTCAACAAAGTGTGCCGAAAGGCACCTGCCCTGATCACTGTGGCAGCCGTCTTCACGGTGGACGAGGTCGAAGCCCCTAGTGGAGAAGTCACCTTCTTGAGTGACTTGGACCCCAGGATACCTGAGGAGGAGATCCGAGCACACCCGGTTGAGGACCTGGTCCCTTACCAACTGGACCCCGAACATCCGGAGAGGACGGTGATGCTCGGCTCGAGACTCAACCCGGGGACCCGAGCAGCACTCGAGGGGTTCCTCCAGGAACACAAGGACGTCTTCGCCTGGTCACACGAGGATATGCCAGGAATCGATCCGGCAGTGATGCGCCATCATCTGAGCGTCAACCCGAGGCATAAGCCCGTGATCCAGAAGAGGAGAGCCTTCAACCTAGAAAGGTATGCGGCCATCAACGAGGAAGTGAAAAAGCTGCTCGCAGCAGGCTTCATCCGGGAAGTCACCTACCCGGAGTGGTTGACCAATGTCGTCCTGGTCAAGAAGACCACGGGGAAGTGGCGAGTCTGCATAGACTACACAGACCTCAACAAGGCATGCCCGAAGGACTGCTTCCCGCTTCCTCGGATCGACCAGCTGGTAGACGCGACGGCCGGGCATGAGCTGCTCAGCTTTATGGATGCGTATTCGGGGTACAACCAGATACCCCTGAGCAGATCCGACCAGGTCAAGACGGCGTTCACCACCGACCAGGGCCTGTATTGCTACCAGGTCATGTCGTTCGGTCTCAAGAACGCCGGGGCGACTTACCAGCGGCTGATGAACAAGATGTTCGCTCCGCTCATTGGGAAATCCATGGAGGTGTATGTGGACGACATGCTGGTGAAGAGCCGGCGAGCGAGCGACCACATCCAGGACCTCCGGGACTACTTTAACATCTTACGGCAATACCGGATGAAGCTCAATCCGGCCAAGTACGCCTTTGGGGTGGAGTCAGGGAAATTCCTCGGGTTCATGGTGAGCCACCGGGGGATCGAGATCAACCCTGCCAAGGCTCAGGCCGTTGTCGACCTACAACCTCCGCGGATGACTAAGGAGGTACAGAGGCTAACTGGGATGATCTCAGTCCTCTCCCGGTTTGTGTCCCGGTCAACCGACAAGTGCTTTCCATTCTTCCAAGCAATCAAGGGCCAAGGCAAGATCAGCTGGGATGACAAATGCGGGGAAGCCTTTGAAGGCCTGAAGGAGTACTTGGCTAGCCCGCCGCTGCTGTCAAAACCAGTTCCCGGGGAGGTACTGTACGTCTACCTTGCAGTGTCCGAGAAGGCGGTTAGTTCAGTTTTGATCCGATAAGAAGACAAAGTGCAGTTCCCCGTTTACTACAGCAGCAAAACTTTCCAAGGCGCAGAGGGGAGGTACACCCCTCTGGAAAAGTTAGCCTTAGCGTTGGTCTCATCAGCCCGCAAGCTGAGGCTATACTTCCAGGGTCACCCGATCCGTCTCCCAACCAGCTACCCACTCCGCCAGGTGCTCCAGAACCCCGAGTTGTAAGGGTGGATCGCGAAGTGGGCCATTGAGCTTGGAGAGTTCGACATCAAATACATTCCACGCACCGCAGTCAAGGCGCAAGCACTAGCCGACTTTGTGGCCGAGTACACGGGCGCTCCCGAGTCGACTCCGGTGTCCTCGGAGAAGGCGGTCGTGGCACCCGGGGAAGATGGCCCGACGGCTCGCGACATGAACGTCCCAAGGTGGAAGCTATTCGTTGACGGGTCCTCAAACTCGGGGGGCTCCGGGGCAGGGCTTGTCTTCGTGAGTCCCGACCAGTACAAGACCAGTCAGGCACTCCGCTTCAACTTCAAGGCGTCCAATAATGAAGCGGAGTACGAAGCTGTTATTGCCGGACTCAGTCTAGCCCGAGAACTTGGTGTGCAAGACATCGAAGTGTTCAGCGACTCGATGCTCATTGTCAATCAGGTGACCGGGGAATTCCAGGCAAAGGAGGATAGAATGGCGAAGTATCTGGATAAGGTGAAAGTCCTGCTCGGCCAGTTCAAGACCCAGGTGGTTACCCGGATACCGCGTTCGGAGAACATCGAGGCAGACGCCCTCGCTCGGCTCGCCTCGGGGAATGACCTCGATGGTCTGGTCTCGTTCCCCATTGAACGGCTAGACCAGCCGAGCATCGAGCGAGAAGAGCGGGTCCTCTGTTCCGAGAACGCCACTACCTGGATGGACCCGATCGTCAGGTACCTAGCCGAGTCCCAGCTGCCCGAGAACCGAGAAGAGGCTCGGCGAATTAAGAACACATTGGCAATGTACACACGCATAAATGAAAAACTGTACCGCCGGGGATACTCTTCCCCCTACCAGCGCTGTGTTGGCCCGGCCGAAGCCGAGTACTTAATGAAGGAGATACACAGCGGAGTATGTGAGAACCATTCAGGGGGGAGAGCCCTGTCTTTCAAGTGCCTTTGGTAGGGGTACTATTGGTCGACCATGGGCAAAGATGCGATGGATTTCACCCAGAAATGCCTCAAGTGCCAGCAATTTGCCAAGGCGATCAGGTCTCACCCCGAGAAGCTGACCTCGGTGGTATGCGCCTGGCCGTTCGCCAAATGGGCACTTGACCTGATCGGACCACTCCCTATGGCTCGGTCACAACTTCGCTATTGCATCGTAGCAATAGACTACCTTACGAAGTGGGTCGAAGTGGAGTCATTGGCCCAGCAAACGGAGGCAAAGTGCACTGGCTTCTTGTGGAAGAGCATAATTTGTCGGTTCGGGCTCCCCCACACCGTGGTAACAGATAATGGGAAGCAGTTCGACAATCCCAAGTTCATCGCGCTCTGCGAACAGTTCGGGATCAAGAAGGTATTCTCTTCTCCCGGGCACCCCCAAAGCAATGGGCAGGTGGAGGCCGCCAATAAGGCAATCAAGGAGAACTTAAAAAAGAACCTTAAAAGACACAAGGGGGCTTGGATCGACGAACTACCCCGGGTACTATGGGCTTATCGAACAACCAAGCGCACAGCGACCGGTGAAACCCCATTTGCAATGGCATTCGGAGTAGAGGTTGTCATTCCGATTGAAGTAGGTCTGCCGAGCCTCCGAGTAGAGAATTACGATGAAGAGGATAACGCCGAGTAGATGCTTTCCGAGCTCGATTTAGTCGAGGAACGGTGTGAACGGGCACTAATCCGAACAGCTGCCCGGAACCAGGTCGTAGCCAGATATCATGATAAGAGGTTCCGACCCCGAGTATTCCGAGTAAGGGATTTTGTTAAAAAGGTGTTGGTTCAAGAAACCGGGCTCGGCTCGTTTGGCCTGAAATGGGATGGCCCGTACACGGTCACCGAGATTGTCCGTCCGGGGACGTATCGCTTGGCCGACCAGGACGGCAGATTGCTTGGACACCCATGGAATGCCGACTACCTGAAGCGTTTTTATTAGTGAATTTTTGTAAAAATGGCATTGGCCGATATATACAATAGAGTTTATCCAAAAAATGTGTAATTATTAGTTACCCTGTAATTATTAGTTACCTTGAATAACTCCTGTGGTTCTCATACCACGGAGATAGGTCCTATGACCAGACACCGACCAGAATTGGACGTGCCCGACCAGGACCCAACAAATATCTGCCCACGCAGACAACTCCTGTGGTTCTCGGACCACGGAGATAGGTCCTATGACCGGACACCGACCAGAATTGGACGTGCCTGACCAGGACCCAACAAATATCTGCCCACGCAGACAACTCCTGTGGTTCTCGGACCATGGAGATAGGTCCTATGACCGGACACCGACCACAATTGGACGTGCCCGACCAGGACCCAACAAATATCTGCAACCGGGATTAGTTCCAACCAGGTACCCGACCAGCACCCAAGATGGTTGGGCTCGGGTCAACTCTAAGTTCACCCAGACCAACCAGGGGGAGTACTCAGATGGAAATAAAAGCCAAGTACCTGGCTAGAACTACACTTCGCAAATAAAAACAAAAAATATATATATAATCATAACAAGCAGACGAAGATGGCAAAAAAGAGAGAATGTTCTGTTCATTAAAAAGAAAAATAAATACATCAAGGAGGAGGGTACAGTTTGGGCACCCTCAAACCAAAAAAAAAAAAAAAAAAAAAGGGAGGGACAAAAGCGGGCTCTAGTCCAGCTGATCGGGAAAGAGGTCGTCCATAGAGACGTCAAGGACTGGAGAGGTCGGCTGGTCCGTCGCTGGCTGTTCGGAGAGGCCTGGCTGCTCTGGTGCGGTGGGCTGCTCGGGAGCCTCAGGCTGCTCCGGCTCGTCGAGAACGACTATGTTCTCGGGCACCGGGGCAGCGCCGGACACTTCGCCCTCCTCGAAGGGTTCCTCGGCCGCGGTCTCCTAGGACCAATCGGGAACAAAAGACCAGTTCACCCCGACCAACGATGGGTTGGTCGCGATAAAACCGGCCTTCATGTCCCGCATACCGTTCTGGTACTCGGAGACTAGGCGAGCTCTGAAGTCCTCAGATTCGAGGTACTCCGCTACTGTTTCTGCCCGGACGTCGTCGAGTGCGGCGGGGAGGGCGACCTTGAAGTATCGCTTGTGCTCAGCCCGAGCAGCAGCGAGCTCTTCTTCGGCTCTCTTCAGTGCCGCCTCCATCTCGAGCAGCGAAGTCTCCGCCTCCTCGGCCTTCCGCTCTATCGAGGTTGCCCAGTCCTCGACCCTTCTCAATTTGTCCTCAGCCGACCTCGTCGACTCCTCGGCAGCCTTCACCTTGTCAGCGACAGCCTTCGCCGCCTCCTCGGCCACCTTCTTGGCCTCCTCGGCTGCAGTCCTGGCCGCCCTTGCCTCCTTCTCCGACTTCCTCAGGGCCCTAGCGTCGGCTTCTGTGGACTTCAGCTCGTCCGCCATCCGGTTCACGTGGGCCCTTGCTGCTGCGCTCCCGGAGAAGAGGACGCAGAGAGACTGACGGCAAGAAAGTTAGAAAACACGAAATATCTGTTAAGGAATTGAAAATAAAACCAAAGTTGTACCTACCCCGATCAGTGTGGTAGTGGAGTCGGCGATGGCCTCTATATGGTCGGATCACCTGGAAGACTCGGCGACCTCGACGCTCAGCTGCTCGGCAAATTTATTGACCATCGCTCGGTGAACCGAGGACTCGGGACTGGACGGTTCGTCCCGGCCGATGCGAGGTGCTGGTGGAGGAACAGTCGGCCGGTCTTCACGAGGACGACTAGAGCGAGACTCGTGCCGACCAGTGGGCCTGTCTTCCCTTGGCCGATCCTCCCTCAGCGGTCCTACCTCGGCCGATCCTCCCTCGACCGGTCCTCTCTGGGCCGATCCTCCCTCGGCTTCTCGGGGTGGGCTTCCTGGCGAGCCGCTGGTCGGCTGCTATGGGCCGCCGAGGGGACGGTTGCCCTTGCTGGAGCCACGGGGGGTGCCGCCGCCCTGCTCGGCGGCACGACCCTCCTTCTCCTTCCCCTTTCCCTTTGCCAGCCGGGTGTTCTTCTGAAGCCGGGCCATGCTCTCCAAGCTCGGGTACTTGGTCCCGCGGCGTTCCCGGTCAGCTATCGACTCTGCAAAAAAAAAAAAAAAAAAAACAAACAAACAAACAAGTCCGTGAGTGCTCGAAAAATCAGATAGAAAAGCTAAAGTAAATAAGCGAATAAATAGTGCAATGACCTTAGATCCGGAGGCCTCGGGTAGGGAAGAGATCCCGGATAACCCGGTCCACGTCCTCGTCGGTGACCCGAGGACCCCAAGTTCTAGGGGACAATTCGCCAGACGAAGATCCCGGGACCGTGGCCTCGGGCACCACCCATGGAACCCCGAATCGATCGTCCATGGCCGCGGCGGCTGGTCGGCTTGTCCGAGAGCGATAATGGACGGCTGGCTGGGGCATGACCGCGACCGTAACGTTGGAGGTGAAGTTCTCGGCTGGTCATCTGTCCGGCCAGAAGAGGAGGATGAATTGACCCAGTGCTGCCTTAGGCTGGCGTCGGCCAGGAGCCCGTGTTGGCTCCGCTCGGGGTCGGACAGCTCCCGCAACTCACCTATCCTCTCCAGGGTCTGCTCCGAGACGTGTGGCGCCCGAGTCCACACGTAGCCCCTTCGGAACGCCACTGGGACCCTCTCGGACTGGGGGAGTTTGAAATACGACAGGTGCTCGTGCAGCCACCGACCACCCGCGTAGAACCAGAGATGCTTGAACTGCTTGTCCGAGTCCGGGCACCCGGTGATGAAGGTCCCCTTGAAGCCCTGGAAGTAGTAGAACCCCTTGGACGAGGGAGCCGACTTCATCCGGTAGAGGTTCTGGAAGGCAGCAACAGGCATCTTCTCGGCGAACCTCGCTGCCCACAGGATGTAGCAGCTGACCAGGACGCGATAGGCGTTCGCGTTCAGTTGGGCAAGGGCCACGTTCAACCTGATCAGCGCCCTGCCTGAGGAACGGATGGAGGGGGAGGCGCAGCCCTGCTCGGAAGTACTCGGCTGATAGGGCGATGAAGCCGTCGGGGGGACGAGAATGAAGGTCGTCAACCCCGGGGACCAAAAGGTCCACGTTGTCCGGGATTCTGAACTCCCGACACATTGCTGCCAGATACCTCGGCGTGACGGCAGTTGTGAAGTAGTCGGCTGTATACACTGGTCGGTGGCCTGCCAATCTGGTCATCTCTACGTCGGCCCGGCGATACACCTTCACATCATTGATGCGCATCCCCCGGCTACTAGGCCGATCGCGGGCTTCGGTATCCTCACCGGACGAATCGGTGCTGTCAGACGCCAGATCGTCATCTCGGCCAGACGTGCTGGCTTGGCTGGCGGTCCTCTCGGCAGCCTCCTCACCCTCGGCCGTAAGATCCACGATTGGGGCCGGTTGAGCCTGGGAAGCCCCGCCTAACTCCTCAACGAATTGGCTGTCGGGGGCGGTGCTCGGACCCGCTCGAAGTATCTCCTTTAACCGTGCAGCGCCCGTCTGCTCTCGCCTGATCGGCGAGACCTGGTCGCTCGACGACGGTATGTCTGATATCCCAGACAAATGGTCGGGTGTTTGGCTCCTTGGACCCGTCGCTCCCCCTGCCGACGACGACCTCGTGCTTGATGTCGAAGCCTCACTCCCCGTGATGTCCACGCTCTTAGACAAGTTCGCGTTCTCGGAATCGGAAATATCACTCATTTTTGCTACAAAAGAAAATCTGTTACCTTCTTTGATGTAGTCGACGATGGTCTGCAAATTCCCTCACTCGGTAGTTCTCGACAGTCTTCGGCAGCTCTCGGCAGAAACTCGATCTTTCGCAAGCGATGAAAAAAAGAGGATCACCCCCCCGCTATTTATAGGCGGAGGTTTAGCGAAGAATCCGGACGCGATTTACGAGGCGACGATTCGGTTTCCCGCCAATCGTCCACGTTAGATTCAAATTTCAAAATTTGAAAATTTGAAGTGTCGTTCCGCCTTCCCGCCTGTCACGGAACGACACGTGGCACTGTTGACACGTGGCATCAGATAATACCTCCCCGAGAACTGCCTGTTGTCCAAGTAGCTGACCATGTACCGACTACGAAAATATGGTCGAGTAAAGGATGAGCAGACGACTACTCGAGCATCCCTGGCCATGTCAGCCCAGAGATGCTGGGGGGCTTATGTTGATGTCATAATCTGCTCCGACCACGAAGTACTACTTCCGACCACCTTCTGTGATTTTCCCACCTTCTCGGGTATGGGTCCAGTGGCCGGATGTTGGCCGACCAGAAATATTAGTTGACCACATTCCACAGCCTCGTGAGAATGGGCAATGTATTCGGACAATATTGTTCTCGGACCACCCGATCCAATTGGTGGATTCCAGACTGGCATAGGTCACCCGGGCCCACATTCCACCTCACCTCGCAGCTGACGCCAACCCTGTCCTCGCACCCATCAGCTACAGGCACCGTCCACCTACTTCTGCAGAACATCACATCGCCACCCGCCGCCACCTACTCTGACAGGATTGCCCCTGCAGGCGCCGGCGACAACCACTTTTCTGTCCCCTACATTGAGTCAGGCCCCACGTGGCACACGCCCATTGGGCCAATAGCCCCTGCAGGCCTAAAACCCTAGCCACCCATCGGGTGCCCTAGGTAGCCGACCCGACTGGGTCGCCCCGAGCACCCGGACCCGGGGAGGACGTCATAAATAGAGAAAAACACACAAATTCAGGTATGGTCATTTTTTACCTTGCCAAATCTCTGCCTCTCCCTACGCTCATCAGTTTCCTTGCTGACTTGAGCATCGAAGTGCCCGCGATAGACACCACACCGGTGTCCCCATCATTCCGAAGTGCTTCCATTTTGTAGGTGATCGACGGCGGAGTGACTGGCCTGTTCTGACCGGACAACCTTGTTACATTGGGTGTTGCTGCCGGAGGCGTTTTCGGCATCAACAATACTGAAAAGGTTAAACTAAAGCTCCTACACGTGCAAACCACAAGCTTTAAAACTAGTGTATACACACACGCACACATACACATTACTTGCTTTTGTGGCTGATAAAAGAGCAGTTAACATCTCCTTTTAAATAGGTGTTGTTGGTAATTACTTACTAATGACTTTGATAAACTATTTTCCTTATATGGCAGGTTTTAATGGTCCTTTCTTCCCTTCTTCAGATCTTCTTAATGCCAGGTTGATAACAATCCGCTTACGGTCAATGGACTCACTACTACAGAATAAGGATTACACGACAGAGATTTCACGATCATTTTTGAAAAACGGTTTTAGAAGATATTATAAAAATGCAACACATGGACATCAATTTCAGAAAACGGACGTAAAAAGCGGAAATAGTCATGGAAAGGGGAGATTCCACAAAAGGACCTTGATTTAAATATATTCATTTGTAGGGGAACTTTGTGTTCTAATATTCTTTTATTATATATTCACTTTCTAATTTATGTATGTATTAGCTCATCATGTATATAAACACAACGACTTTTCTCTTCTATAACTTTTCCTATCATCTTGTTAACTCAGGCTCTCAGATATTGTTTTCTCAAAATTACATAGTACTACTCAACAAAATTGCTTTCATTTATCTTCTTGTAGCTTAAAGAGACAAATGTAAAAATCTAAAAATTACACATAAGAAATGCCGTAACCACTTCCTCATACTAGTCTATTACATTGTATAGGAATATCAATGAGCATTACTCTATCGTATTTTAACCTTTTCAGTCTAATGATCCATACTTATTCTTTTTTCACTTAATGTGAAATTGACTTTGTTATGAAAATAACGAACAATAATAAGCAATAGAAAACACGAAAAATAATAACACACAGAGATTTATGTAGAAAATCCTAGACGGGAAAAAAATCACGAGCAGTTGAGAAAAAAATCCACTAAATCAAATATCGATACAAGATGGAGCATTTACAGCAGAAGAGCATAATTATAAAACCCTAAAACTATATCACATATACCCCAACCCAAAAACAGAGCCCTCCGCTACAACCACAGAGTCCTAAAATGTTCTCATAATTAAAGCTTCATCATATATGTCACACCGTGAACTTTTCAGACTGGGTCAAAATAGAATTTGGGTCACCATACTCTAACATGCTTGATTTATTTTACTTCTCCACCTCTCACCAATTGACTTCTTTGCCTTGAATGTTTTATTCATACTTGATACACATGGATTTTAGTTCCAATGTTTGGTTCATCATGGCCCATGGGCATATATAGCTTCCCAAACGGGCAACTTTCTAAGCAAGAACGCTTTTTTATTTGTTTGTTTATTTTTAAGTTGTGTATTGTTATGAAAATAATTGTTATGTGACTTCATATTGTTTAAATTTTTTTTTTTTTTTTTAAAGTGAACTAGTTGGATGGCACACGTTTTGCTGAATAGATAAGAAAAAAATAAAAATAAAAAATCATTCAAAAAAAAAATAAAATTAAACCTTTTTTAGAAAAAATACGAGGGAGGATGAAAGATATTGTAAAAGTGTCTTTCGTACTTTTATAATATATTAATTAGATATATATATATATATATATACACGGAAGATTTTTCAATGATTACTCCAATATTTATCTATCCATGGTTATCATTATTTTAGCAGTTTGATATTGATCGGATGGTTGTAATAAATTAAGTAGTTGACAAAAAAATCTAGTGGTGATAAATGAATATGCAACTTAAAGAACTCATTAAATGAGATTTGGATAGACAACTTGTGTTAACTTAATAACATGGCTTTTTAAATTATTAAATAAATTACAAAAGTAAAAGACGTAATTTAATTTTTTTTCTCAAATATCAAATTGCTGTATTTTTTTCTTAAATAAGTGTATGCAAATGAAAAACAGAAAATCACAATTATAAAAGTCTTTACTTTTATTTTGTTTTAGATAAATCATGAATTTCTTTTCATTTATGCTTCACAAAATTTTTAGTCAGAAGAAAAAATTATTCCCTTAAATATGCCCCTCTTTAATTTTTTTTCCTAGAAAAAAAAGTTTTTTTTTTTTCTTTCCAGTGAATTAATGCACAAATGGATCACATTTGTTTAATTTACTAAAGTTACAAGTCAGAAAAAAAAATTAAAAAAAACTATGTATAGCAACTGATGTAAAAAAACAATGAAAAAGAAAGCAAAGTATGTAACCGCAAAAATAAATGCAATTGAAAGTTTGTTGTCTTGATCATATTTTCAAGAATGGAAAAAAAAAAAAAAAATGAATTGAACAACGTATGAATTTCGTTTTATTGGAAGACATAATCTATTCATTACTAATTAGGTCAATGTTTAACATATAATGGACCTGAATAGATTATTATTATTATTTTAACAATTGGGAGTAAAGAATCTGAAGAATATATTTTAAACCACTTTTGTCTTTAATAATAGTTTTGTTCATGAGTAATTTTGTAACAATAGAATTTATTAAAAATTAAAGATGTAATGAGGGTGTCAATAGACACCATTTTTTAAATATTATAAAAAAGATGTCCTTAAAAATTGCTTTGTAACATTTACATCCAGTATAAATAATAATTATATCTTTTTACATCGATTAAAGAAGAAACTGAAATCAGACTATAGATCTTCATGACATATTTATTTCTACTACTACACAATAGTTATGATATCTTGCAACATGAATTCGACGATTGTATGAAAATTTCCATATACGTCAAACAATTAATCACGGACTTGTCATAATGAAATGTTTACAAGAAATTTGTTAAGAAAACAAAAAAAGGAAATTAAAATTAAAACGGAAACAAATTCTAGTCAATTATGGGATTTTGATTCCAAATATTCAATTTTCCACCTCTAGTAAAAATAATCTTTTAATTAATAATATATTTAAGATAAATTGATTTTTTTTTTCTTTTTTCTTGATGGGAAGATAAATTGGTTTTAACTTGCTACAACAAGTCAAAAAATTGTGACATGATCAATTGTAATTAATGTATGCACTATTTTTTATAATTTTGTCTTATAACTATCCATGATTACAAAAATATAATAATCATTAAAACCACACCCATATATATATATAAATTATGTATTTTAATTTTAAAAAAATCATATTATTCTTTTTATTTTTCTTAAGTCATAGAAGGGAGAATAATTTTTTAACCTTATATTGAATCAATGTAATAATTAAATTTGTTATTGTTTACCTAAATTAATCTAATGATCCATCTTTGATCCACATGGTTTATCTGTCGTGTCACACCTCAAAGCAAGTGTTTTAAAATTTTTTAATGAACTTTTTTCATGTCACCTTATAATTTCAAACCTAAGCATGCATATTTACTCAACTCTAAAGCTTCCAAATTTGCATCTCACTTTCTCTATTAAATTTTCATCATATATATATATATATATATATATATATTCCATGAACTCATTTCAAAATTTTAAACTATTCCATTTATCACAGTTCATTTCTAATTTAGAATTTAATCAATCACATATTTTAACTCTAATTTATAAATTCCAACTCCAACCATTGTTCTAAATGAACCCTAAGTTTCATTAAAAAAAAAAAAAAAAAAAAACTAGAACTACAATGACAAATATATTTTTTCACAAGAGAGCATTACATCATTTTACAATGACATAATGATACATGGTGTATAGTAGAGATTTTAAATTCGAGATATTTAGGGAAACTAAGTTGTATATCGTAATTGAAATCTATAGAGCGATTTTGTTTTGAGAATATCTATAGAGAGATTTTAGGGATAACAAAATTGTGAAAATATGGGTAATTATAACAATATAAATCATAAATAAATTTCTTAAATCTTTTGTTATATTTGAAAACCAATAGCTAGCTTTTGCAATTTGTCTAAAAATCCTGCTATTATTATTAATTTTTTTAATTCATAGTATTCTAAATTATGAATCTCTATAGTAATACTATATGTCTATAAATGGAAGAACACACGCATTTATTTTTTTAACCTTTTGTGTTTAACCATCATTTTAAATAGCATAAATTTGTTGATTTTTGTTTATTAACCATTTTAGATATGTTTATTCGTGAATTTGAACAAGTTTACACCGTTATTTTAAAAATGGTTGATATTGGTTTTAATTTAAAAAGCAATTATAAATTGGTTATATTCATTCAAGTTTCCATCTTCTTTCGAATACTATACAAGTACAAGTACAACTCAAATATAAGATGAATTAGCTTAATTTTTTAATATCTTCATAATGCAAAGCAATTACAACCAAAAAAAAAACACACACACACACATCTTAATGTTGAAGTATCATTACTTTCAAAATAATAATAATAATAATAATTGGTCATCCTTGTCATAATAATTTCTTATAACCTTTATTAAAAGAAAACATGCAACATAAACAATATATTTGTATTAATGGGAACTTGACCTGAAACTAGTAACTAAAGAAAGAAAGAAATGTAGTTGAAGCTAGAAAAGAAATCTAAATATTGACAGGAGAGTGGAGGGATGAGATAGGAAGGGAGGCCGGAGAACATTATCACGATCTTAATATATTCACAATTAGAAGGAGGATAGTAGGGCATATTTATAAAATGAAAAATGAGAATTTAGTAAGATTCACACAATAATATAGGAAATAAAGTAGGAGAAAGTTTTTTTTTTTTTTTTTTTTTTTTTTGGTGGGAAAGGTGGATTTTTAATTCTTGCATCCCTTTAGTATTGATTTCTTGTCAAAGGAAACAAATGTCAATTTTACTTACATACTTCTAGTATGTTTTTATATGTGTTAATGATTTTTTGTTGTTTAAAATGACATTTTAATAATTACATTACTAAAACTAACATTATTAAGTTTCGTAAACACTAAAAAAGAAATGGAATTATTTCACTTTACAACATCAAATAGACAAATAAACACTACAAATGAAATTAATGACCCTATTTTCTATTATATGTTAATACTCCAAAACCAACCAGAAAATGCAATTAATAGTACAAATTTCGAATTATGCTAGCTTTTGAGTACTATATAGCCAAATTATGAGAGATTAAACGTAATCATCATTTTTTGCACACATGTGCAAGTTGATTTTCTAGTGCACTCGATTACCACATTGTCTATATGTAAATTTTCCAGCTCATCTCTATCTGTTCATATATATATATATATATATATATATATATACACACACACAGAGACACATATATATCATTCACTTTTCTTGTCCGAGTGAATGGACCTGTCTTTCTTTGATCTTTTACACGTTGTCGGCTGATACGGTTCACAACAAATTGACATGAGAATCTGCTACGGCAAAAGAAAAGGCCTTATTTAATAATTTTTATACAATTTATTTCCACATTCTACACCCTAATAACTAATATGTTGACTTTGTATTTCTACTACTTTTACTTTTACAGCAAGTTGAAGCTGCTTTTTCTTCTACCCGCTCCAAATGGCAATATAAATAAATAAAATAAAAATAACATAATAAAGCAGCAGCAGCAGGATCTCCTTTGTGGACCGACTAGATGAAAACTAGATAAGATTCTTAATCTCACACAATGTTCCTTGAAAATTCTGCTTCTGGAAATTCCATATATGCTGACAGAAAGATCAGCAAAGAGAACTAATATTCTTAGCTAAACAAAATACATACAAGATAGAAAACGAAAAATATAGATATTTCCATCATATTTTCCGCTCGAACTTTTGACCTTGTACCAAAATTTTTTCCGAATTTTAATTTAAAACGTCCATTCCTGTAAGTTATTAAAAAAGTTGCAAATATGATGCTTCTGTTAGTTTTTTAGACAGAAAAATCCCATATGACACACACGTAATGAGAAAATTAAGTGCATGTTTATGTAAGAACGTGCAGGGCGGATCTTATTCATATATGTCTATATATATACACAAAGAAAAGGACATGTAGGGTGGGATTTGCTCCAAGGTTCCCTCAGCCCTCCGCCATGGGATCTGGTCTACCCTCTCACCTCCCTATGTGAGTCTGGCTGACTCTAGGACCCATATCCAGTGGTAGAGCTATACATATACATTAGTGGGGCCGAATAGCAAATTTTTCTAAAGAAAAAAGAAACAACATCAAAGTATTAAAACTAAAGAATAAAATTTTTGTGGGCGCTAGTAAGAAATTTCAATTTGTAGTAAGATAAAGCTAAAAAATCATAAAATATTTAGGTAAATAAGAATTAATTTTAGTGAGAGTTATGTGAGAACTTTTAATCTAGAGTGGGGTCAAAAATGAAAAACTATTAAATTTTTGGGTAAATAGAAAAGAAAAAAAAATTTAGTGGGGCTGTACCGCATGCCTCCGCCACTGCCCATAGCACAATCGCACGTCCTCCTCTCACCCTAAATCTGCATCGCATCTGCCCCCATCATTGGCCTCGTCTTTACTACCCTCCCCTTCCCTGTATATGCTTCGCGTGCCCCTTCGCCGCCAGAATAAGCTCATCATCTCCCCCCCTCACCCAACCCAGATCAACTTCTGAAATGAAATATAGTGTTATGCATGAAACTTCTCTTTCTGAGTTATGAAAAAAAGTTAGAAAAGCAATTTATATTGAAATCGCTAACAAGCAGATAACATTTGAAGAAATAATTGTTTGAGTTGAAGATGGATTCCCAAAATGATGCTAGGAATCATATAAATAATTTAATAAGTGCAAAACTCTGGTGTTAAAAGTAGAGATCAAGATAGATGAGAAAGATAATTAGCTGTAATTTTGTTAGCCTCCTTACCAAAATCATTTGAGAATATGTTAATTATACTCTTAATTAGTTGGAAAATTTTCATTGAATGTCGATGAGATATCAACTATTCTTTTGGCGAAATCAGAATTCACGGGTAGGAATAAGTCACGGATGAGATACTAGGATAGGAGAGATGTTTGTTCCAAATTGTGTTCATAAAAGGAGGTTAAGTTTTATTACTATCATGCAAAGGGGCATGTGAGGAGAAATTGTGAAGATTTGAGACAACATGTAGAAGTAAAGAGAAAGTAAGAAACCCAAGTTATATATTCTGTAAATGTTGTTGATGACCATTTTGATAATGATGATGATCTTTATATTGTTGTTGATGAAAATATTTCTGACTTTTAGATTCGGGATGTTCTTTAATTTCATACTTGTTAGAGTTGGTTAGAAGAGTGAAGGGGAGAGAGCATTTATCCAAGCCTCATGCTCAATCCGTATAATGATTATCAACTACTGACACTGTGAGCGAATAATTTTAAAGTTTTTAGGGAATTTATTCTCCCTAACCTCCGGGGTGATGTAAATTACCGAACCATATAAATCTTTATTTCTTTCTTACTTATTGTTGGTTTTTGTTTTGGTTTATTCTTCTGTAGCAATAAGTGTAGGGAATAGGGATGTGCTTTTTCAACAAAATATATATATTTACACAAAAATATAGCATGCTATCTACATTAACAGGACCACCATTATACACCACTAATATTAAAAAGAACAAACAAACAAAAAAAAAAAAAGAAATCGTTACAAGTTTGCAATATCCTCGTAGAGCACTTATCCTTTGCTGATGGCAGTGTAATAAAATCTATGTGTATTCGTCAGCTTAATGTCTAGTGGCTTAAGTTTAATTTCTAAGTATAATGAATGAGATCGAGTAGTTCAAGCGATGTATTCGCACTTCTTGATTTATTTTTTTCAACTCCGGAAAAGGATACTGTCTAAAAATCTTTTTTTTTTTTTTCCTTTTCTTGTATTCGTTATTTTCTAAGTACTTGTTCATCTATAATATAATAGTTTGCACACATATTGCAGAATAAAAATTCCTCTTTGCAATTTGGAAATTCAAACTTTTTTTGGTCGTTTTTCCATTCGGAGCCCATAGTTGTGTGTCATCAAGCGAAACTACTTGTTGTTTCAGAAATTCGGTTTGTTGAGTTATTATCAGCTCTAGCTAGCTTCATTGCCGAGCTTTAGTTCTGTTGTTTTTTTAGTTTTGTTAATTTATTTTTTTAAAGAAAAACAAGAAAACGTTTTATGCGTCAGTACGGTTTATTAATTAAACAACTTCTAATGAAGAAGTGATGTTGTCAACAATATATGCACGAAATATTGACTTGATTGAATTACACTTTTTGAGATATTTACAAATTGAGAGAAAGGAACACCAGAGCTGCAGGTGGAATTTTGTGGTGGTGCACAAAAGAATTTCGCTGTTTTTATTTTATTTTATTTTATTATGGAACAGCACTGTTTATGGAACTAAAAAAAAAATAAAAAAAACTTGTTTTGATTCCGTAGAAGGTAAAGTATACTAAATAATAATATCTCTTCTGTATAGAAGTACCTTTACTGTTTTAAAAAAAACTGCCTTTGATTTAAAATTTTGTTTTTTTTTAAAACAAATATCTTAGGTAATATCCTATTCTTTAAGGCTATGTTTGGTAACAAAGAAAGAAGACAAGGGAGAAAGGAAAAATGGAAGTGAAAGAAAATAAAAGGGAGATGAAATATTTTGTTTTTCTTTTATACTGTTTGGTACGAAGAAAGGAAAGAAAATAAAAATGTTTTGTAATTACTATTTTATTTATCTATATATATTATTTTACTTTAGAAACATGGATAAAATTTAGTAGTTATTGAGTGAATTTTAGTTTTCCTTTCTTTTTTGAAAGGAATAAAAAAATGGACCCGGCTACACTTTTTTTTTTCAATCCTATTTTCCTTTCTACCAAACAATCTTCTCTATCAACTTCCCTCTCCACTTTTCCCTCATCCTATTTCATTTCTTCCTATTTCCACCCTACCAAACATAGCATAAGTTTAGAGGCTGTATTTCTAAAATTAAGAATGATTAAAAGGACAACATTTCAAAAATAAAAAAAAAATAAAAAACCCCCGTAGAAGAGTGATGATTATAGATATAAAAATAAGAATGATTAAAAAAAAATAGCTTTCTGGTTAAAAATAACTGTTAAACAATTATAATTTTACCTATCAGTTTACAAATAAGGTAAAATAAATAGTTATGTCCTAACTAATTTTGTTAGAAAGAATAATTATATCCTAATTTATGTGATATAAACTTTATTTCAAAAAATTCATATTAAGCATGGATTGATGCTATTTTGTTTGCACGATTATCTCTTCGATTTTAATTTCAAAAGTATTCTTTTTTAATTAAACGACCAACGTTTTCATTCTCTCTTAAAAAAATTTCTCTCCTTTAATTTTCTTCCACTTTAGTTATTTTTGCTAAAGAAATCAAAATAAATTAAGTTGAAGTTGGGATGAAATATTGATTTATAGTAATTGCTTATACTCATATTCTTTTTCAGATCTACTGTGAATTTTTCTTTTTCAAAATAACTATTCTTTGAATATATTATTTAGATAACTTATTAATTTATTTAAATATTTTTAGTATTTAGTATATATTGACGATATTATAGGCGACAATTAATGAAACTGAAAATTCAGAAAAGCATATATTGATTCATATATATTGCCGCTAGACTTCGTTGTATACTAACAAGAAAAAGGGCACTAAAACCACATGGTGAAAGCAGTACACTATCAGAAATCCAAAACTTTTGTAAACAACTTTTCCCAAGATGATTTATCTATAAACGAGAACGTGTGGATTAAAAGAGGGGACTATGAGAGGAAAAAAAGGAAATTGGTTCGAGTAATTGTCGCCCTGGAGGATTCCATTGAGGAGTAGAGAAGAGACTAAAAAAAGTGCTTGGAGTTGCTAATAGAGAGAGAGAGAGAGAGAGAGAGAGAGAAATAGGTGTTTTCACTGTGTAGTTGTTGGTATTGTGGGGGAAGTTGGGAGGGTCTTTTCATGGGAGGAGGAGGAGGAAAGGGAGACAACTGTGGATGAAGTAACAGGTGAGAGTGAGTGGAATGCTTAAGGAGAGAGAGAGAGAGAGACAGAATATGTGGGTGTTATTATTATTAGTCATATATATTGTCTCCTTTTGCAGGAAAAAGGGTGGGACTGAGTGGACAATTTTGTTCAATCTCTTGAGGTTATTGGAATTTGATATGGCAAGATTTGAGAGGTGTGTAGTTTTTCCTATATATCTATCCTTCCTCTCCTCTCCTTTCAAGTTTCAACTGATCTCTGTAGACATCTTTTGACATGGATGGAAGGTTTGATGTTACCCCCCACCACTCATTACCCGAAAGACTCTTTGCTCTCTCTCCCGTCTTCAGCTTTTTATTTTTTATTTTTTTTATTTATTTTTTGTCTCAATTCTATTATTGTTCTCCTGTACTTATTACTATGTCTTTTAATTAGTATAAATTAGGTTGTTTTTGCTAATGGTAGTATAAATTAGGTTTGACATTAATAGTTTTTGATAGCTACTTTAAAAAATAAATATATTTTATTATTATTATTATTATTTTACTTGTTGTATAAAACTTCTTGAAAGTGTAATTTAGTCCAGTTCAATTGGAAAAACTAATCTCTATGAGGCCGTTTGGTTAACTCACTTGAGTTAGAGAATTAAAGTAATTTTGATTGGAGTTCAGTTGAATTTTAGAATTATGAATTTGATTGAAAGTAAACTATTTGTAATTAAAAAATAAATAAAAACTTAAAATGTATTCGGAAAAAAATTTTTAATGTGATTCTTATTTTGTTCTTGAAATCTTATGCAATTTTTTTTAAAAAAAATCATCTTGTTTTAATTTGAAATAACAAATTTATGGATTTTTAAAACTTGAGATTTTATGTTAGAGTTGTATATGTGAGTAGTGAAACTTAAGTTTAGAAAAAGACAAAAAAAAAAAACAATTGAGATTGTTTAGTTGGAGTAAACTAACTAAACACATGCCAGATCTTTTATATAAAAGTTTTAGTCCAAAAGAAAAAAAAAAAAAAAAGAGTGAGACAAATACATAATATATTGGAGTAGTGGGATTACGCTCCTCTCCTTGTGTCCTGATGTATTGTTTTTAATTTCATGTCTTATTAACCGTACTCCTGATAATATTATGTTATATAAACTTAAAAATTTACTCATATAAAAAATATTAAATACTAAAAATACTAAATACTAAATACTTTGATTATAAAAACAACATTGAGACGGCAATCATTAAAAAAAAAAAAAAAAATTGAGATAACAAATTTGAAATCTACCTCTTTCTGGTATAGCCATGAATAGAAAGAATAGAAGAAAACTGATCTTCATTTTTATAAGTTGATTAACTTGACTTCATTTTTTTCAAGAAAACTGTCCCCCTTTTTTGCCTTTTTTTTTTTTTTTTTTCGCCAATAGCTACCATGGACTTACTTTTACTAGACGAGAATGACCCCCGTTAATTATGTCAAAACCTAATGAAGAGAAGTTTTCTTCTTTCGTGGACTTTTACAAGCTAGGTTTTAATTTGCGGCCAATATTATCCATGTCGCGGAAGAAATTCTCTTCCATATGATGCTTGCTTAAATTGATGAAAAAAAGGACTATAAAATGATTAGAACGACGAGGACACATGACTAAATGCACTACAGTTCAATAGTTGTAAAATGTTGAATTCTTAATTTCCTAAGTGGAAGTTTTGGTACATTGGGGGAAGAATTAAATAACTAAATTTACCTTCCATGAGCAAGTTAAGCACTTCAACTACTACTTTATTATATTCTTTTGATTCCCTGATACGCAAAAAACTTGGAAAGTTTAAACCCACTAAGTTGAATGGAATTATAAATCTAAAAACAAAAGAACAAACATAAAAATTACAAAAAAAAAAAAAAAAAAAAAAAAAAAACCCTACTTGAACATTTATTACTTAAATAAGACCAGAAATGATCGTCATGCTCAAAATAGAAATGATTTCAAGTTGTATAAATAAGACCCCATATGTTCATGCACATTTTTTTCTTCAATTAGGTTTCTCATCTCTGCTTATTTCTTAGATTAGGATATAGTAGATCCTTTTTTCTTTTCGCTTGCTATTTCTGTTTAGGATATAGTACATGCCTTTTTATGTAGGGTTGTTTCTTGTTTGAATATTTTCTTATTTTGTTGGTTGGATTCTAATTTTTTATTATTTTTTTTATTAATAAAGTAATATAAGTTGCTAAGTGCGTGCTAATTTTATCACGATGTGCTAAATTTTGTATATAAATTCCGCTATCCTCATTTATAGCCAAAAAAAAAGAAAAAAAAGAAATCCAATATGAAGGCACTGATTCAATGAGGCATAATGATTTATGCGCTTAGTTTTTCTTTCTTTGGTCTTTTGGTAGTGCACAATTCTGAATGTTAAATATGATTGAAATCAAGTCAATATAGTTTTTTTTTTTAATTGGCAGTTTCTAATATGAATGATAACTCCGATGGCTCAAAATTAAAGTCCCATGCCAATAAAGTATTTTTTATACGCTAGAGTATAATTTGCCATTTCTCCAACCACATTTTCACAAAACATACAGTGCAATTTGGGGACAAATTTATACATACAGTACAGTATAGGCAGGCAACAAATTTATGACATTCAATTCAACGACTAATTAATTACTAGAACACAGGTATACGTAAAAACTTTTGGTTGAAAAAAAAAAGGTAAAAAGTGGCTTAAACATTAGTACTAATGTATAATCTTAATTTAATTAAAACTAAGATGAGTTGCGTTTAGTAATTTATGTTCATATAGTTCACACTAGTTTTAGGTAAAAATTTTCAAAAATTCAAAATAAGAAATGTATTTTTATTCTACAGTAAGGTAAGTTTTCTTTTAATCATATCAAAATAAAATGAGATCTATGAACATGCTTAAAAATGCAATATGTAAAAAAGAGTGCTACAATTTATGGATCGAATCACAATAAAAGAATATGGATTAAAAAAACTCTATTAGCTAGTATAGCAAAAGTACAACTCATTTTTTTCGTTTGATTATTTTTTGACGACTTTAAAAAATTTTCTTTGACCAATTGGCGCTAATCCAATAGGTAAGGGTGGGGTGACTAAAAGAAGGATCCTAAATTCCAAACTTGAGATCTAAGATAGCTGGTTAGAGTTTCGTTTGTTTAAGACATCGCTTTGGACTCCGGATACTGTGGTTAAGTTTGATCCTTTTTCTGGTTTTTCGAGTAATAATATTCCTCGATCGTACAATATATATATGTATATATTCCTTAGAGGCATAACTTGCATGTATAATTTGTTAACAAAGTACTATCGTACCATTTTTTGCTATGATGTTCAGCTTTTTTTTTTCCCCCCTTCCCAATACACAAGTACTAAGTGGCTAACGATTAAGTAATAGTGTTATCTTTTAACCCAAAAAAAAAAAAAAAAAAGTAATAATTTTCTCAAGTCTTCAAATATTAATAGGATCATAAATAAGATTTTCTTTTCCTTGAACACAAAAATAAATGAGGTTGTTTTGAGTTTTTGTATAATAAAAAGGGACAAAGTGGTTTTTTGACAAACTATATATACAGGAGATGTTTTGGGTTTTCTCCTCAATTATATAAAATTTCAGATGATTATTATTAAAAAAAATTAACTTGTGGTGAACAAAAAATAATTTATACTGATAGATATATAAACTCGGTAAGAAGCATTAGCCTGCAAGCCACCATACCTCATTTGCTACCATTTGAAGTAAGGTGATGACTATTTCATAAAAACATCCATGTCATTTGATGGAAAACTCCATTATAGCTTTGGTTTTGGGGCTTGTCATAAGCATTATTGTGATATCAACATCACCAGGTGGCAAAACCAAAGCCCCCACCACCCACCCCCCCCCCCCCCCCCCCCCCCCCCCCCCCCCCCCCGCGTCGGGCCAAAAAAAAAAACCTAGCTTGTCATTTAGTGACGGTGTACGTGGATTAAATTTGCTTCTCGAAGTGACAGTAAGAATAATATAATTTTTTTGATAATAAAAGTCTGTTCTTTTCACCGTGATAATAAAATAAAATATTACGATCATTTTAGATTATAAATTTAAATTTATAATTTAAATAATAAATTTAAATTAAAGAAAGATATTATGTAAAAAATTTTAAATTAATTTTAAACGAACTATCAAACGGCAGTTTTTATAACTCCGGGAAATTACTTACCCCCGACAAAAACGTGTTGTCTGAAAACTAGAAAATGGGTGTGTAGCACAAGGACAAACCTTTCCTTACAGTTAGTGTTTCTAGAATATTTGGGAAGCGCAAAGAAAACTAATTAATAGAAGTTAATTTTATGATCTACATTATTTTACTTGATAACATAGGAGAAAGTCAATTTTAACTCCTACAGTAAATCTGACTCCTATTCCTTTGGGAATATGACAGATCCACCAAAATAATCATCATTTATTTTTTAAATTAATGATAATGACCAATTTACTAACACAATAGATATTTATTAATGTGGCAAATATCTCAACCACATAAATAAATATATAATTTTTGAAGTGGATAATGTGTCAAATATTTGAAAGTTAAGCCATATTAATTAAGTAATCATGCTAATATGATCTGTTAATTCCAAAATAAATTCCATTAATCAATAAGACAATATATTGTTTTCTTGATAAGGATTGTAGAAAGAGTCGGACTTAAGAATATTAGAGAATTGGTGTGATTATCAATTAATTATGCATTTGGCCACCAAAAAGAAGATAACTTTAATTAATCCCATAATTTTCACCATTAATATGTGATCCTTTAGCAAAAGAGATTTGTTAATTTTTTTGTTATTATTATTATTTTATTATTTTATTTATTTTGTGTAGAATGGGATCTTTAGCAAAAGAATTTACTACAGTAGAGAAACCCTTAAAAGGCAACACAACTGTGCTTGTGCAACCACAATGACGACTTGGATAGGATGGCAAGGTGGTTTGTTTTTTCTTGTTTAAGACTTGTGTTCAAATCGTCCTATTATAATAGTCATTATATGTAGACAAATATTTATTGTATATCATAGAGTTACGTATTAACTCTAAGGGTTCGTTTGGTTCGCAAGTTTGAGTTGATATTTTGAAATTTAAATAGTAAATTTTGTTGACTTTTCAGAAAAGATAAAAAACTTTTTGGGAAAAAAACAAAGACTTTTGAGGAAAAAGATAAAATTTGAGTTGAAAAATTGAGATTGAACTGGTGTTCCAAATGCACCATAAGATTATCTAACTATATCATTATCTATTCTTACCGTCCTTCCACTTAAAAAAAGAAAAAGGAAAAAAAAAAAAAAAAAAAAAAAAAAAGAAAACTATGGATGTGCGAAGACTTGTACAACTAGTTGTAATATTCCATACAGCCAACAAAGCCAACAATATAATAGACAACCTTAAGAAGATGGAAAAGAATATTTTCCAGTAGGAAACAATATTATTCCATTTTGCGTTTACCTGTTGACCCAAACAAACAAAAAACACACACCGTGTACCAAGCACCAAAAACCACAAAACCCCGCACAGCTTCACCATATACCAAACTGCTCAGTACGGATCATCACAAAGGGGAATAATATCAAATTATCAAAGAGAAGAAGAAATTATCAAAAGAGCTCATTATTGTTCCAAAGAAAAATAATAGTAAACGAGAATTTTTATTGGAATTTTTTTTTTTTGGTTTTCTTTAATGGAAGGAGAAAGGTCATCATCAGGACTTCCCAGCTACGAGCTTCAAGTCTCCTTCTCAGCCGCTACGCCGGGGATAACCGTGCCGATCCACGAAATGGGGTTTGTCCAGTTTGATCAAGATCATGATCATCACAATCACAACGTCCTGAGCTTCTTGTCGCCATCCACAGCCGGCCAATTGTCGTCGTCGTCGACTCATCAGCCTCTCAACGGTACTGCCGCAGCCACGGCCGAAGGAGATAACGCAGACGGCACCGCCGCCATGGGGTTCTGCCATGGTGATCTCGTTTCAAGACCTTCTTGGAATAACGAACAAGCGGTAATTAATAATTAGATACTTTAATTTTTTTTCCCCATATGTCAACTTTTTTCTGTAAAACCTAATTTATTAAGTTTGGTTGATCAATTCAAATTAATTTTGTAGGTGGGAACCTTGGATCCAAAGGCTGTTAATGAGGAAAATTGCACTGGTAATGCTAGCGATGGAAGCAATTCATGGTATTAGTCGTTACATAGTTGTTTCTCTCTCTCTCTTCTCTCTCTCTAAAAAAATAAAATAAAATAAAAATATATGTACAAAAGAAAGCACGAAAATCAAGAAATATATTCCCTTTTGTGCATGTTGTTCCAACAAAATCTAAGACGGAGATTCTGCAGCCATAATATTTGGAAGAGAAGAATCTATTTTTTTCAAAGACCATTACTCTTTTTGGGAGGGTAGTACTGGGGGGACTCTCATCATTTTCCTGCAGAGAACAACTCACTACTCAGACACTTTCGACTAAAAAAAAAAACTCAGAGTTTGATTAATATAGTCACCAGAATATATATACATATATGTATATAAACATATATCTATATGCATCGATAGTACATCTTTAAATGAAACAAGTGGTCTGTGCAATCAAGCTTTGCTTATTGGTTAGTAATCCCAAGATCTATTGAAAATCCTCGACTTTAAATCCTACTAATTCTCATTAAAAAAATAATAATTATTATTGGAACTTTAAATTAATTTAGGGAGATTTATTGTTTCCTTGAATTTGAGGCAAAGGAATTTGAAACTCAGCACCTTAGAGTGTGTTTGGCAGGAGAGAAAAATAGAAGGAAAATCCTGTTTTTTCCCTAGGCCATCAAACATACTTTTATAATAGATTTTAAGCCTAGAATTATTGCTAAACTATGAGATTATTAGTAGTGTATTAAAAATGTTGATGATTAATTAATATATCGGGAATCGGACAGGTGGAGGAGCTCAAGCGCAGAGAAAAACAAGGTGAAGGTGAGGAGAAAGCTGAGGGAGCCAAGGTTTTGCTTCCAAACCAGAAGTGATGTGGATGTGCTTGATGATGGTTATAAGTGGAGGAAATATGGACAGAAAGTTGTCAAGAATAGTCTTCACCCAAGGTATACCTACTTAATTTATTGACTAAGTTTTTCCTTAATTACTTTCCATTTCTTTTTTAATTGTATTAATTGCTTAATTATATAAATTCTCGCATCTGTTTTTAAAATGATTTGTATTCATATAATTTTTGGTGGCTAACACTAGTTGGAACAATAAAGTTGTTTTGATCCAACTATATAGTTTGTGAGTTTTTATAATTGTTGTTTACCTAGGGATTTAATTTGATATTCAAGTGTCAAGACGTGTTTTGAGATCAGATAGAGAACAAATATGCATGCAGTTAAAAGATGGGTATACATAATGCAATTTTGTTGGGGAGAAAAATAATCGAAGGAATTAATTAGCTGAAACGTCCGTACTAAATCACTGAAAATATTTACATTCAAAGAATTTAGCCAAGATAAATGTTTAAATCAAAAAACTATTCGTGTTTTTCGCTAGCTGGATCTGGTTATGAATAAAATATGCTGCTATAAAAAGGTCTTCAATTAGGCTTGATCAACTTTATCAATTATAGAATTAGAACTTATATTCGTATTATGCCATTAGTACTAAATGTAAATTATATTGAGATAATAAAATGGTTAAACTGATTTAAATAATTGTAGGAAAAAAGTTAATAATATTCTAAATAAGGGGCTTTAATATGACAAAGAACCGCAATAATTACAACTTAAAATAAAAACAATAAAAAGCTCAACTGGGGTACATGAATTAAGCGCCACCTAGAATTTCTCTATGTGATTTATCTCTTCTCGGATTTTCATTAAGAATGAAAAAGATTTAAACAAAAAAAAACCTTATATAAGGAACTGTAAGCTATGAGTTTACTATATATGTACATATAACTCTCAAGAAGACAGAAGTAATGATGATTTATAAGTAAATTATCACTTTTTTTAGGGTAAAATCTTCGCATTTAAGGGATATGCAATTATCTCGTTGGGATAGGTTTAATGGGTGTGAGGGGAGGAGCTCTCAAATGCAAAATCTAGAAATGTTTTCATTTTTTTTTAATAAACATGAGTCATAAGCTCTTGAAATATAATATATATATATATATATATATATATATAGTTGTTGTTTGATTTTGTAGTACCTCTCCCCCACGGTCTGCCTCACATGGGAAAAATTGATATCATGTACGTCTCCCAACCATGACCTATAATAAGTAATATAGAGAACGTACAGTTATGGCTATTTAGCTTCTAAAACCTACTTTTGGAATATATACTATCAATTACTTTGAACTTTGGTGAGGTTTGCATTTAGACAAATGCACTAAACATATATAATTTCTAAATTAAATAATTTTTTTGAGCTTTGGCATAACTTGATTATAGGATATGTATATTTATAGGTATATATTCTATCAAATGACTGGGATATGCGACCTAATTACTTTTCCTATTATTGAAGTTTTCAATTGTATATTGTTTATTATTTAATCATGGAAAAATATGGCTAAGACAAGTTGTCATAATCTTCTTTTGTGTTTTTTGTTTTTTGTTTTTTGTTTTTCGTTTTTTATTTATTTATTGATAACCAATCTTTTCATTTTGTTAAGGTCTTATTTCTTCGTTTCCAAAGGTAACGAATCACATAGGCCGATTAGATCTTGGATCAGTAGTGATAGAGTTATTGTACCTATATCTGCAATGACTAGCTTGCTCCAACTTAGACTTTATTGTCTATGTTCTTTGTATCTTCCTCTTCTACAATTGGTTTGCTACTTCTCAAGCGCTCTCTCTCTCTCCTATATATACATGTATATTTATATATACACATACATATAAACAAAAAGTCTTGTAAGAGTGCCGGATGGTAACCTATCCCTATTTACATATATGACAATAGAAGAATTTTGTGAAATTAATGTGGAAAAAAGATTGACTCAACCTTTTATCACTTAAATATTTCATCATCAGAAGCGGAGAGCTTTTTAATTGAAAATTTAAAGACAAGAGAAAGAGCATTTCCCAAAATAATAATAATAATAATAATAATAATAAATAATTAAATAAATAAAATTAGAAATATATATGTGGATGGATTGCTATATGGCATCTTTATAAAATGGTCTTTGTAATATTTTTTGTGAGATATTGTAACAATCAAATGATTTCATTGCAACAATTTTTTAGTGATACTTGTCATTTATACCAATATCCAAATATTATTATACTATAAGATTTTTTTTAATTACATGTAAATCAACTAGTAATATTATAAGTTTCAAAGTAGAAAGTTACGACTGCTTGGATCTGTCCCAAGATACAAGGCCTGTATGTGTGTGTTTGTCTGTAATATTTATTTGTTTGGGAAAAGCTCTTTCTCAAGTGTTTAAATTTCCTATTAAAAAGCTCTACACTTCTTTTGATGAAATATTTAGGTGGCAAAAACTAAGTCAAAATCCTTTTCACACATTAATTTAACAAAATCCTTCTTCCTTTTATGTACATATTTCTTGCATATAATCTTCATTTCGAGATGGATGAATTTTCCCAACTAATTTGGATGAGATAACTCCTTGAAATTTATAGATCATGTACGTATCATTATACATTATATCATATAGATGTACATATTATTATTTAGGTATCATGATACTTGATTTCATTACAAGCTATAAAATTATAATTTCTCGTGTAAAATATATGTACATATTACAGATATGTGGCCACATGTTCAGCTAAAGCTAATTAAAATTTCTGACATGTTTTTATTTTCGTTGTTTGACCTAATGGCAGAAGTTATTACCGTTGTACTCATAACAACTGTCGGGTGAAGAAGAGGGTTGAACGACTGTCCGAGGATTGTCGTTTGGTGATAACAACCTATGAAGGCAGGCACAACCACTCTCCTTCTGATGACTCAAACTCCTCTGAACATGAATGCTTCAGCTCTTTCTAAGAAACCCAATTACCAGAGAACAAGAAAATTTCTTGTACTATTATTATTATTATTTATAAAATATTGTACTCTTTTAGCTTTAAGACGGTCTTTGTTAAATTGATATTTTAGAGTGCATTGCCATCATCTCAAGTTTCTAAAACTTGTACCTTTCACTGTAATTACAGTATTGCTAGTTCTTTTGATACATATATATATATATATATATATATATATATATATATATATTTTTAAAATTTTAAATGACAGAGGAATTGATATCTATACATACGAGAAGGATTTTATTTCCCGTATATGTATATTTGAGAAGGATTGTCAGACGGATTATTGTCAAATCATGTCTAGTGTAAAACTGAATTTTCAGCATAAATTTGGAGACAGCTTCATTATAAAATTATACATGTCGACAATAATATGTCAAGTTAGAGCCATAACACCGTTCCTGAGTTGGCCTCGGAGATATTTGCCTCTAGTTCGTTTGGAACAGAAAAAGTTTAGTTCGGCTAAGCATGTGAAATATGTTTTCACTACTACAAAACGCGGATTCCACTATGGTTTTTAACCGTCATAGTACCTTTTTCACGACGGTTTGCTAATTGTCGTGATATCCAAGGTCGTGAAATCTATTTAGATTCCACGATGGTTTTTTAACCGTCGTGAAATGGACAAAAATAGCGCCAAACAGGGAATAATTAGGCATATTCCACAACTGTTTTTATAAAAACCGTCGTAGTAGCGCAATCTACCATAACGGTTTTGCTAGAAAACCGTCATGGTAGGGCTATCTACCACAACGGTTTTCACTCAAAACCGTCGTGGTAAGTAATACCGTGAAATTTTTTTTTTCACAATTTATTCCATTTCCCACAGGTGATAAATCTCGTGTGTTATCCATTATTACACATTCAAGAATAAAATAATAGCTAATTCGCAATTAATTTTGCCACAATGTACAACAATTAATACAAAAACATTACAAAATTTATATATTGTTCCTAACTATATTGTATGAACCGCATAACAAAAGTAACTCACTCTTGCCTTACCAAACTCATGTCAGCATCGGTATAAAAATCCTTAGTTTGAAGCAAGACTAGTCCATCAACAGTCAATGTTATTTCTCGTATAAAGACTAACACAAAATAACCGCATTCTACATAACCTTCTTATATAGGACATCGAACAGTATCAATCAACGTCCCGTAGTCTCGTCGCTTTCTTACTCTTCTTCCCACCATAATCTTCCAGTCAATAAGTACCCTAACAATTTAACAAAGTTCAAAACAATTAGAACAAGAAGAATGAAATGTCAAATCACAAATTGGAACATAAAACTTAATTAGTGATTTAAAATCATCACCCGGTTCGTTTTCTAGAGGATACAAGTCCTAGTCCTCCCACGGATCAATAACTGCCAAGATCCAATGTTGACCATTGTTATATGGCATGAGAAACAGCTTTTCTCTTGGTGCGTTTGTTAAGATCTGTAGAATATTGTTGGTTCTCTCTCTACAGTTGACTACGCGATCTACATTATGTTGAACTAGTGAGACAATGACTGGAGAAATAAACTTGAAACGTTGATCAATACCTGCTCTTGCACAGCATTCCGCTAAATAGCTGCAAAATATTAGTCAAACTTGTTACGAAGTTAAACGTCATAAGATTAACAGGGAAAAATAAGTACTGTTTAAAGAAATATCTATTACCTGGTGTAAACCATTATACTGTTTGCAGTAATTTCTTGAAATGTTACGAAATTGTATACATCTTCAAACCCAATATATAGGCATGACTGTTATCTTGGGTATGCTATTTGGGTTCCGTTACACAAGGAATTTTGTGCGTAATATGCCAAAGGTTTCAACTCGAAAGGAATTTTACTAAAGTTGAACGGAGGTAGTTCTTGTTGCGCAGTTTGTTGTTGTACCTCCGGTTGTGACTGTATTTTCTTTTTCCCTGCTCTCTTTTTGATTCGTTTGCTTCCTTCAGCTTCTCGGTCGGGAGAATGGTTGGGACCTCGACTTGCCTGGCTCATATATTTGTTTCAAGGACGACTAATCTTTTTGGCCAAGCAACAAACCCACCGACAACCTCTTCAATACATGTTGCTTCGTTCGTCGGAATAGGTTGGAGTGCACATTTCAGTTTTGGGACTGTAATTGTCACTCGTACATTCTCCTCACCTAAAGGAATCCTATGGACTGTGTTAATAGGAACACAATCCATGTATGCCTTGTTGATTGCAACAAGCACATCTCCTCCATTAATTAAATCAGTAAGAAAGAGCTGGCATTCTTTACTTGCGTTCGGCATAGGCTGCGGATCCGACGCCCCAGCTTCTTTTTCATTTAGGATGCAACTAGCCTTGAAGCTATTGTGTTGATCAACAGTCGGTGCGATCGTCTCCTCGACTATAGTCTCTCAGTTGATACCATGCTTCGCACAAAGTTCCTGTACGGTTCTTTCCAATGCGGCAAGCTGCCGTTTCACTTCCGAAACTTCAGCATTTCCCTTGGACTTTGCACAATGTTGAAGTAATGCGACTACTTAACAAACTTAGATTGACCCCGGGTCCGACCTGAATGCTCAGTATTACCTAATGACTTGGTCAATATGTCATTTGTCCCCACAGATTCAAAACTTTCTTGTGTCTCTTGTTCACTAAAGTCCTCCTGTAACAATTAGAGAATATGTTATGAACTCATAAACATAAAGGAGTGTAAATTAGAATATATTAGACCATGGATTTGTATACTTACTATTATATCGCAAATAATTTAAATGATGGATTCTTGAACTCTCCATCGAGTTTGACACGCATGTCCAGTCACACAGTATGTCGAGCTGCCCATTGTCCCGTCTTCTCGAACTGCAGTTTAATAATTACCGTTTGTAAACATACAGGAAAAATTAGAAAGTACAACATACCGTTGAAAAATTTTGTCCAAGTAATTCACGTACGATTTTTTGATCACGTTTTCTTTATCCGTCTCGGCCCCCGGTTGATCCGTATTTGCTCTTCTTTCTTATCTCACTTCCTTGTTCGGATAGACTTTTGAATTCCGGGATACATCAATATTCAATGAATCTTTCCCAATCATCCAGGCTGATAGAGGGGTAATTATGAACCACTTTAGGTGGTCGTTCCCATGCACTTTCTTTGTCAATATTATCCCTGCCAAAAGCCTAGTAAAGATCATATATAAAAAATTTTTGCTGACTCTGCACATGACTTTAAAGCTTTTTTTTTAAACAAAAGTTCCACAGTGAAAGAAGTTACGACTTCCACCCACACTCTTTCTTTTCGTGGGGCTAAATCGGCACTTCTAAAGTCAGATATCCAAATGGGAATGTGCTATCGAGCAAGCACTCCAATCCAACTTTTTAATTCGTCTCCTTCCTTCCCTAATGGTTGCCCTTTAGCGTCGAACGAAACTGCCTTTCGTTCTCCCTTTGTCCTAGCAAGGTGAACTCTTCTTATAAGAGTCGCTCTTCGTTTACCATCTTCATCGGGATTGAATCTAGGTGAGCATGTTCATCGTGGTTTTCTAATTTGAGATTTCGTTGACACTTCCTCCTCATGATCTTGTGACATTTTCAATCAATCTAAAACAACTTCGCACCCAAGCATGTAAAAAACAAAAAATCATACATTAAATCATTATAAAATCATGTCACCCAAACACAAGATCATGAGAGGCATACTTGTGATATTGTAAATCATGTCACCCAAACACAAAATCACACAAAATCATACTTGTGATATTGTAAATCAATATTCTAAACAAAAACTGTACTTAATTACGGAAAAAACTAATTCTCACTCAAAGAGGCATTTTGTCGAACATGTAATATGCAAAAAGTTTAATCACAAAATCAACACTTATTTTAGTTAAAACAATCACCCAAAATTACAACCACAATCAACAATCACCGAAAATCAAGTTTACAATCAACCAACAAACTTTCATAAACGGTGCGGTGAAAGAGAGAGTTCGACTTACCAAGTAGTCGAGCGTGGGTATAAGCGGCTCGGTAGCGGAGTAGGCGACGGTTTGGAGAGAGAGGGAGAGGGGCGTTAGAGAACGAATGGTGGAGTAGAGGCCGGCAGAGATTGGAGCCGAGAGAGAAATGGAGAGGCGCGATAGAGAACGATGGTGAGGTAGAGAGGAAGAGGACGAGAGAGAATGGTGACGAGGTAGAGTGGGAATCGAGAGAGAGAATGGAGGGAGGAGTCACGGCATGGTGGAGGAGATGGCCTACGGTTTCGAGGGAGAGTTTGTATGCGAGAGTGAAAGAGGCGCGAGAGAGAATGTGGAGGGAATGAGGATATTTTTTTGTTTTCATATACGTTCCAAAATTTTGAAAACTCGGTTTTTGAAATTTTTTTAAAAATTCCTGGTCAACATACCACGACGGTTTTTCCCACTCGGTTTTTGAAATTTTTTTTAAAATTCCCGGTCAACATACCACGACGGTTTTTGGGAAAAACCGTCGTGGTGGAAAAAACCATCATGGTACATTGAGATACCACGACAATTTTCCAAAAACCATCGTGGTATGTTGACCGTAAATTTTTAAAAATTTTGTTTCTGTTTAACCATAATCCCACAGGCGGCCAAACTTATGTGTTATGCATGAAGCAGCCCATCATTAACTCATGTTCTTAGATTCATTCATACAAAATCATATATAAATAATGTTCATATATAAATAATATAATGTGCACAATTAACATAATTAATACAACTTATAAATTATATACAACGTAAAAAAAATCACTGTCAAGTTTTTTTTTTTTTTTTTTTTTTTTTTTTTGGCTTCTCAGCACGTGTCCACTCGAAATCTAAACGAAGCAAGTGTGAAACATCATCATCCAAATCATCAATCTCCTCCACTGGTGGCAATCCCTTTGTGAAAGATGGAATGTCGGTGCAATTTTCAACATCTTCTTGGCCATCCCGGATTATTTTTGACATCATTGGCACAACAAAAGATAACTCTAAATTGTCGAAATCTGTTGTATAAAATACTTGTACCGCTTGCGACGCCATAATGAAAGGATCATTTTTGTATTCCAATCGCCTAAAGTCCACCACTGTCATGCCGTCACTATCAATCTTAACATAATTATTGTCAGTTTACTTGCATTTAAAGAGTGCTATCTACGAGCCGCAATAATTAAGTTCCCAAATATCTTCAATGAACCCAAAGTAGTTCATGGAACCGTATACCGGATTCTTGTCATTTGCGGATGAAATATGCATAGACTTGACACGAAGGGTCACACCACTATTTTGGACGGGATTTTTCTCATCTCTTTCGCAAGTATAGAAGGAGTAGCCATTGGCAAAGTACGATATATATCTTGTGACTATTGATGATGGTCCTCTTGCCAGCTTCATTAAGTATTGGGAAACGCCAGCCTTCATATGCAAATCTTTTCTTATCCACTCCTGAAATGTCCAATTGTGCTCATCTTGAATCCACTTCTCACTTCTTCCTTTTCTTGGATTTACAGCTCTTAATTCCGTCATGTGAACCTCAATGAAAGGCTCCAATTCCTTAGCATTGTGCAAAACATATAGACATACTTTTTCCCATTCATCTTGATTTACTGGTAAAGGAACGCCCACGGATAGTCCTTTCAACGTAAATAGCCCGCTCTTTGGCAACCCTATCGATTTCGCGTTGGACAAATACTCTGAGCAAAATTCAACGGATTCCTTCGCTATGTAATTTTCCATTATACATCCCTTCGGCCTATATTGGATCTTCATATAACCCTTCAAAACCTTCATGTACTTTTCGAAAGGATACATCCACCTCAAATGGACCGGTCCACATAGCTTAACTTCCCGAACTAAATACACCGTTAGGTGGATCATTATATCAAAAAAAGCTGGTGGGAAATACTTCTCAAGCATGCACAAAGTCATCATCAATTCCGATTGTAGCGAATCTAGTATTAGTGGATCAATTACCTTGGAGCATATTGAATTGAAAAATGAGCATAACTTCGTAATTGCATATCTCACATCTTTCGTTAAAACTCCCCATAATGCAAGAGGTAATAATTGTTGCATCAAAATATGACAATCATGTGTTTTCATTCCAACGAGCCTCAAATCGTTCATCGATACCAACCTTTTGAAGTTGGAAGAGCACCCACTTGGCACTTTTACGGAAGCAAGTCATTCACAAAGCTTTCTCTTTTCTTGTCTCGATAATATGTGCTTTGTCGGAGGTAAGTAAATGCCATTCAATCTTTTGCCGGGGAGCAAATTTGGTCTAATCTTTATCTCTTTAAGATCCAACTGTGCCTTTTTACCATCTTTAATTTTGTTTGGAATGTCAAGCAACGTGCCCACTATCGATTCACATACGTTTTTCTCAATATGTATAACATCTAAGCAATGACGAATGTAAAGTGACTTCCAATATGGAAGTTCATAGAAGATTGACTTCTTCTTCCAAGGTCCATCGACAATTAGAGCCTTACGTTTTCTCTTTCCCAAAACTACTTTCACATCTTTAACCATCTCAAATACATCTTCGCCAGACAAAATCCGAGGAGCAGTTCTTTCTTCGGTATTACCATCAAAAGCCTTCTTTTGTTTACGGTATCGATAATTTTTTGGTAAGAATCTCATGTGACCAAGGTTTTCTTACCATTCTTCAACCGGATGGAAGATTTTCCTTCATACAAACAGGATAACGTTTAGAACTCTTCACAAAATAACCAGATAAGTTGCCAAGTGCGGGAAAGTCATTAATTGACCAAATCAACATTGCACGAAGATTAAATGTATCTTGACAGTAAGAATCTCTAACTTGTAAACCATTTTCCCACAAGCTTTTTAGGTCATCGATTAATAGCCAAGTACACGTCAATGTCATTCCCCGATTGTTGAGGACCTAAGATCAATAAAGTCAACAACAAGAACTTCCGCTTCATGCACAATTCTGGAGGGAGATTATAGTTGACAAGTATGACTGGCCAGGTACTATGCCTACTACTCATATTACTATGTGGGTTCATTCCGTCTGTTAACAAACCGAGACGTAAATTCCTTGGTTCTGCACTAAAATCTGGATGATTGTCATTAAAGGTCTTCCATTGTGGTACATCGGCTGGATGACTAAGCTTTCCATCGTCAACACGTTTATCATGATGTCATGTCAAATTTTTAGCATGCTAGGCATTACGAAATAAATGACACAAACGTGGAGTTTGTGGAATGTACCATAACACCTTCATCGGCACTCCTTTGCTACCATTCAATGGTTTTCCATCTTAACTAGTTATAAACCGGGCATTCATCTAAATCTTCATATTCTTTCCGGTAAAGGACGCAATCATTTGGACAAGCATGTATCTTTTCATATTTCATTTCCAAAGTGCTCAACGTCTTCTACGCCTCGTACATACTAGGTGGCATTTTGTTTTCATTCGGTAAAACATCTTTTAGAAATTCTAAAAGAGTCATGAAACTACAATTCGTCCACCCTCTCGACGCTTTCATATTTCATAATTTAATCAATGCCCCTAATTTTGTATATTTTCTACAACCGACATACAAGGGTGTTTCAGCATCATTAATCATTGCCTCAAATAATTCCGGATGGTGTACAAAGTGTTCTTCCAAATCATTTATCATATTGACCATATTATCACTAATGTCTTCCTCAACAATAGGCTATTTACCTTTAGTACTCATCGATATATATTTAATATCGAAAAAATCTTCACCATGTAAATACCATGTTTGGTAAGAACAAATAATCCGATAAGCGCGCAAATGCCCTCTAACATCATTAATGGAATGAGATCTATGATTTTCACAAATTTGACACGGACACGGAATCTTATCATCTTGTATATGAGATTAGGCAAATGAAAAAAATTCTTCAACACTATCTTCATATGCTTTAGACAATCTATCAAACCACATCCATTTCCTATCCATAATTTGCAAATCCTAAATCAAAATATAAAAGTTTTAGAAGTCAAAATATTCAATTTTAAAATGCATATCATTTTCATTAATTAACACCAGCCCATTAATTGATCAACAATCAAAAATCAAAAAAACATAACAAAACAAAAAATACAAAACCATCTAAAACCATAATTAATTAAGTCTAAATAATGAGGGAAAATAACATTTCGTGATCACTTAAATTAATATCCATTGCACAATTTAACTCAAAATCGATCCCAAAACATACAAAAACTTAAAATCATAAATAAAAAATACAGAGGAAAACAACAAAAGAAGTTAGTGATCACTTACAGAGAGATTGATGGATGGTAGATGGTGGTGGTGACATCCAATAGTGATGTACTGACTGTTTTCGGAGTGATCTAATCTGATTTTGGTTACTGCAGAGTTATTGATGTGGAAAATTGAGGGCACCACTCGACGTTTTGTCTGAATTTTTCACGATTTTTGCACGACAGTTTTTTAAAAACGGTCGTGGAAGCCAAATATTCCACGACCGTTTTTTTTAAACCGTCGTGGAACCACAACGGTTTCCTAAAACGGTCGTGGAAGCCTGAAGCTTCCACGATCGTTTTTAAAAACCGTCGTGGAAGCTTCGGCTTCCACAACAGTTTTCTATAACCGTCGTGGAAGCTTCGGCTTCCATGACCGTTTTTATAAACGCTCGTGAAAGTTTCGGCTTCCACGACGGTTTTCGAAAACCTCGTTCCGCTCCATGTTTTTGCCGCATTTTCCACGACCGTTTTTAAAAAATGGTCGTGGAAGCTCCGTCGTGTAATCCGCATTTTGTAGTTGTGTTTCTTTGATAGTGTGTTTGGTGGGAGTGAAAAATGGAAGGAAGGAGTGGAATAAAAGATTAGTAAAAGAATTTTGGTTTTTATGATTATTTGACAAGAGAGAAAGATGAAAGAATAGATTAAGAAAGAGTCTCACAAATCCTTCAAAATACGATAACTTTGATCTCTTTTAAATTGGAGAGATTGTTAAAGGAATTTGCATATCAAACATCATAAGAGAAGTATTGTGAATTTTACAAACGTATGTGCATGTTATTGTTAACAAGTAATAAAGTGAAAAGTATTCGAATATCGTCCCACGAAGATTGATTGCTACTAATTACCAAAATTATTATAACGCTAACTTTATTTGAACGAATGCAAATGAGAAAACAATGATTTTAAAACCAAAAGAAAACAGTTATTGAACTAAACTCAGATTAAATAAGGATGAACCAATATAGCTAAGATCTAAGGTTTCTGATTTCACCAAGATAAATCATGCTAAATCTCCTAAAATCTAATTAATCAATGTTCCTTCCTATGCTGCCAGCAAATTTCTGTAAAATAATTATTAATCTTTTTCTAGACTTAACAATTCATCTTAATGAGCAAATTTCCTACTTTTTTGTGACAATTTTATCCCATAAAAATTGGTTAAGAAAAGGAAATTCATGTTACTACACAAGCTTCACAGATATCTCCATCCTATGATTAACTCATGGCATTCTAATTATGAAAAATACAATTATCTCCTATTGATCTCAAATTGAATCCCTTAATCATGCAATAGTTTGCTAGACAATCATACGTAGTAAATACAAATTAAAATACTCAACATATACTTATATAAACATCAATTTAATTAAACTAGAAAAATATAATAATCATTATCTGGCTACATCGTAACCCTAGAAAAGAAACTTAATTCATGTTTGAACTAATAAAACATCCTAACAATTGTCTTAAACATGAAGAAAAGAAAGAAAAAGAAAAACTGATTTTGAAGTCGAATCCGAAACCTTGAATCCATTTTCGAGTGCACCGTGTTCGTCTTTGCAACACACTTTTCTCCTCTTGCTATTCTCAGGCTAAAAGAACCCCTCATTAGCCCTAGAAGAGTCTATTTATAGGTCTTCAGCAAAAAGGGCATTTTTTGGAAGCAAAAAAATGGCACTTGAATTTCAAATTCCCGATCCAACGCTACAGCTCCATCTTTCCAATGCCATGGCACTGGTCCTGCTTGATTTTTGTTGATGTCGAACTGGAGTCGCGGCTTCACTTTGCAAGTGCCGCAGCGCCAAAGGTTCTACAATTCAGGAATTTAGCTTCATACTTTGGTGCCGTGGCCTCACTTGACTCACCCCATGGCACCAGTGGGGTTTTCCGTGCTCCACGAAATCGCAGTGCCGCTGTAATAACCAGTCTTTGTACAAATTACGATTTCGATTTTTTTTGAAATCAAAAGTTTGTATTATGCATGTTTATATGAAATGTCTGATCTGATTTTATCAGAATTAGAATTTATATATGATTTTATTTCGGTCAACGTTTGACCAGGAAAATATAAGATACGATCGGGACGGTACTGTAGTATAGTACACAATATAAAATTATACTGTGAAAAACCGTCATTATGAATATGGAAGTGAAAATAAGGTACGGGACTATTATAGAAAAATCAAGCTCAATACTTAGAGTAATAAGGCCGAGAGGTTTCAAGTTCGGAGAAAATTTTTTACGCAACCCAGTTAAACACAGATGAATTTTGGACTGCAGTTTAGTATAACAGTACAGTTTTTAGTTGAAAACAGTATTGATAATATTCATATTAGTATGATATGGGACTGTACTTTGGGAGACAAGCCAAATGGAGCTTAATTAAGGGACACCTCATCACAAAAGATAATTAAGTGATTTTTGGATTTTTGGGAAAATATGAAAAGAATTAAAATGTTGACCATTGACTATGCTTGCCCACCAAGCAAGTCTCCCTTGGCCGGCCACCTTGCATGGGGTTGGTGAGAAATTATGTCTCTTTGGAGGGATTGAAATGCAAATTAGAGAAAGCAAAATCACCTATAAATAGGTGTTGTATGGAAATTTGACCATTTTGGTCTACTTTAACACTTTAGTTCACTCTTTAGACACCAAACCCTCACCCAAGGCCGAACTCATGGGAAGAGAAGGAACAAAGGCTTGGTCGGATTTTTGGAGAAGGAAAAACAAAGAGAAATTTGTTGGATTCAAGCTTAAAGATCATCTCCCAAGTCCTTGAGGTAAACCCTCTCAATCCCTAAGTCTTTCATTGAGTTTGGAGCAAGATCTTTAAGTGTATTTCAAGTATGGGATGTAAGAGCATAAGCTCATCTTCTTTCTTTTTCTTCATGTAATGGTTTTATTGAGCTTGATTTGTGCATGATAGGGTTTAGAGAGTGTGATTACATGGTTGTATGTGTTTTTTTAAGCTATGCTTTAGAAGGCATATGCTAAGGGTGTATGCTCACTAAGTGTTTGTTATATGTCCCCAAGATGTTTAAGAATGATCTTTGGATTGTTGATAATGGATTTATGATGCATGACATGTGGAGGGTTTGAATAACCCCAAAAGCCCTAGCAATGGTAGCATTTACTATTAGGGTTTATGTGTAAATAGTATGGTATGTATGAGATGTATGGCAAGGAAAACATTAGTAAATGCGCTGCATGTTTGTCGTAGGCTCACGGTTTTAACCGTTTGAGGTAGTGTGCATGAAATTTTACGTATGAACCGAAAACAAGATGAAATTGCCAATTCGGATCCCTACAGGGAAGTGATTTGGAAACCAAGTTTTGAGGCCTTTAAAGGCCGAATTTGAAGAAAGTCAAAACATGAAAGTTCTAGAGTAAGGAAAATCCTAAGAGGCAACGTGGACCGTTTTCAAAAATTAAGGCTCCAACGGCCTCAGTTTTTAGCAAAACCCGAGCCTGGTCTGGGCAATCCAGTGTTCACGGCCAGGCAATTTCAACGAGGTAAATGGGTAAGTTAAGGGCTGAACTGGGTTTTGAGAAAACATGAAAGTTGTAGGAATCCCTAAGATCTACAACTTTCATGAAGAAGACTTTTGCAATTCAAAACCAATTTTAAAGTAGAACTGAATTTTTAAACTGGGCAGGAAAATAGGAAATTCCTGCACAGGATTTTCAAAACTGTGCAAGATTAGACAGTTTCTGCACATACAATAATAACTGAGTTTTTGGGACTATTTTCAGAAAAGGTTTTCAAGAATTTCATAGTTTTACTATTTTTGAAAAATAAATGATGATAAGTAAGGATTTATGGTAAAGAAATATTATTGGGCCCTACCCAAGGTTACTTATGGTTACCTAATAAGAAACTATGAGATCTTATAACTAAGATTTATGGTAAGTAAGCCATCAAATATTGTGTGGTTGTTGGTTGATCAAGAGCCTAAGGTTACAATTAGTAACCAAATTAAGTATCAATCTTGTATGTAAGGGGACATATAACTAAAATTATGGATAAAGGTTGGTTTGGATACCAACACTATGTGTAATAAGTTATGGTAAGTGTTGGGGTTAGACTTCGTCTTCCCATTATGATGTTAGCTTTAACAGTTTATTTAACGAACGATGAACTCTCTATTCTAGCATCTTCGTATTTGGGCCAGACCCAATTCAGTTCATGAGTCAATAACGAACAAAGATCGTTCGCGTATTTGGGCCAGTCCCAATACACTACCCTAAATGCAATCATTCGCATTCGAGCGTCGAACATCGGATCAACAGATCAAACATGATCTTTCATCCATCGACTCTATCGACAACGAACGATAGATTACAAGGAAAGTCTTGTTTTTGCCCGTCGTTCGTCATTCAAATCCTACATAAATTACGAAAAATGTTATAAACATGCCCAAGCATTGTTTATTTATCATCGTTCGTTGTTCATATTCAACAATAATTATAAGGGACATTCCCTGTAACTGTCAAGTTCAAAATCGGCAATGACGTGTCAAATCTTTCAGTATAACTGACATGCCAATAACCGCTACTCCCAGCATTAATAACCTATGCCAATAACTGCTACATGGAGAAGATGACAAGTGTCCAAAAAGGTAATTTACCAAAAACTGCACACCTGAGATTACGGGTCCAGAACCCCCATACTCCATCTATAAATAAAGGAGGACCCTCTTCAGCAAATGATCCTCTCTTTTTCGAATTCGGAGATACTGTCACTCTGTCAAAATTTGTCCAGAAAACAATCCTATCATCTGAAGACGCCATTGTACTGAAACTTTCATTCATTGTGAAACAAATCTCGCGCATAGAGGAAGTAGCACATTGTTGGGCAAACCTCTTTATATCTTGGTGTTGATTAATTTTCTGTTTTTTCTTTCTAATCTGATTTTATTTATTTTCTGACATGAATATTTCAGTTTTCATATTGCTTTATGAGTCTCATTACGATGTCTAAGGACCCATATAATCAATTATTATATTTTTTCACACAAATTTTTCCGTTAATTTTGACTGTAGAAAACCAGCATCTACAGTTTGGCGCCCACCGTAGGGCCCTTGGCCATCTTACACCGGAGATTCATTAAGCAATTATGGCAGAAGAACGTGAACACCAGGAGGAGCTTTCACAGGGGAGCCCTATTGATTAGCCAGAGGCTTCAACGCCAAGAGAAAATGGCCAAATCGCTAATCTGACGAGATTGGTCGAAGATCTTACCAGAAACTACAACACCCAACAACACCAAGCCACTTATTCTTACTACTACAGCCCTTACGATGGGTACTCTGCAGGGGCAAACACTGGGGGCTGGCAGCAAGCCACACCCTGTTATCCTCAGGGGGCAAGAAACGCTGCTTACAGTCCCATTGCTCCCATGCAACCCCTTTCCACACCTGAAAACGCACCAGTAGGAAATGAGCGGCGAGCACAGCAACAGCAACAGCAACAACAGCAGCAGCAACATCACCAATGTCCACCATATGGACTCGATTCAAGGAGAGGCACTACTCCAACTCGACGTTCGACGCCCGATTTACCGCAACCGCCAGAAGGATTCGTTCAACCGGGGACGACGAACGTAGAAGAGATGATGCGAAGTATTATGTCTGAAGAGATGAGGACACTAGAAGCCCGATGCAGCAACGTTTCACTTCGCAAATTCACAAGGCCACAACCTCCACCCCGGGATTTGATGATCTAGCTCGCGATGTTCGAGAGACGCCACTCACAAGCCGCATTACCAACACTATCACTCTGAAGTTCGGGAGTGTTTCGTTTCCAAGGTTCGATGGAATGTCGGACCCGCATGACCATCTGTTGCAATACAAGCACGTTGTACAGTCGACGAACATTCTAACAGGAATGCTCGACGACATGATGTGCAAGCTTTTTGCTTAAAGTTTGAAGGGAGCAACATTGAGATGGCTCTGCAACCTTCCACCAGAATCAATCGACTCGTTCAATGAACTCTCGCTTGAGTTCATGCGGAGTTATTCAGTCCACATCCAGTCCGGGAAGACAACCAAGGATCTATGGGGCGTAATCCAAGGACCACATGAATCATTGCGCGCTTACATCAAGCGCTTTAGCAAGGCTATTTTTGAAATCTCCGGGCTCGATGACGGCACGGCGAGAGAAGCCTTAAAGAAGGGTTTAAGGCAGAGGTCCTCGTTCAAGAATGAGATTTGTGCCCAATACCCTCCGACGATTCAGGATGCTTTACATCGAGCAAAGGGATTCATCGAACTGGAGGAAGAAAATGAGAGAGTCGAACGAGATCTTGCTCGCATGAGGGATGAGGTATCAAAGGTTCACGACGAACGAGAAAAATCCTTCATACGTAAGCGCCTGCGACCTACACGTCGAACGGAACAGAGAGTTGAACGAACGAACAGGCGAGAACACAAGTAGCCACTCTCTCCACCAAAATATGCCCTTGGAATTAGTCAATCAAAGCTCGTCGCCCATCTAAAGCGCCAGGATTTCGTCACTTGGCCAAAGAAGCTGCCAGAGAACCCAGCCAGAGATACGACGAAGTACTGGGAGTTCCACAAAGATCATGGTCATCAAACCATCGATTGTAGAGCGTTACGAGCAGAAGTTGCAGAGCTGCTGAAAAAGGGACACCTTCGAGAATTCCTAACCGAGAAGGGTAGAGAGACATATGGACTTGGCAACGAGTCCAAGGAGCGAAGGACAATGCAACAGATCGAAGACACGCCGTCTCCACCACCAGTACGAAAGACGATAGGCGTAATTTGCGGAGGCTCGATTTACAGTGGAGAGACAGTAACTGCTGTCAAATCTCATCGAAGGAAAGCCATGCAGCCGATCGCCACGATTCTTCCCGATGATCCCGTCGAGCACTCTATCATTTTTCATAGCAGCGAGGCTACAAACCTGAGCTGGCCTCACGACGATGCTCTTGTTCTGACGTTGAACATATCTAACTGTGAAGTAGGTCGAATTCTGGTCGATAATGGGAGTTCTGCGGACGTTCTATTCCTTTCAACACTCAGAGAGATGGAGTTATCTGAGTCGGACATCGAACGATCGACGACCATTTTGACGGGTTTCAATGGAGAGTCGACCGCTGCTGTTGGAAAGATCAAACTTCCTGTCTTTGCGGTAGGAGAGAACAAGCTAACCACTTTTTTGGTTTTAGACTGCCCATCCGCCTACAACATAATTCTTGGTAGGCCATGGATTCACGCAATGAAGGCAGTCCCATCTACCTATCACCAACGTATCAGATTCCCTACGAAGAGAGGAGTTAGGGAAATAAAGGGAAGTCAAGAGGTAGCTCGAACCTGCTACCTCCACTCTTTAAAGATGAAAAAGAGTGATCAGTTATAGCAACTAGAGAAGAAGAAAGAATCGAACGATCAAGTCCAGCCAGATGTGGAGCAACTAGACGAAATCCAGATCGATCCAGAGCATCCAGACCAAGTAATCAATGTGGGTTCATTGCTCGATAGTATAATGCGAACTCAGCTTCTGAGTTTCCTTCTAGATAACCAAGACTGCTTTGTATGGTCACATAATAACATGCCAGGTATTGATCCAGAAGTTACAACACATTGACTAAACGTCGATCCAAGCCACAAACCCGTCAAGAAGAAAAGGAGGAAACTCGGGATCGAGCGTAGTCAGATTATCTACGACGAAGTTCGAAAGTTGATCGAAGCTGGATTCATAAAGGAGGTGCAGTACCCAGATTGGCTAGCGAACGTTGTTATTGTTAAGAAGAAGAACGGAAAATGGAGAGTTTGTATTGACTTCACAGACTTGAACAAAGATTGTCCAAAAGACAGTTTTCCTCTTCCACATATCGATCGATTGGTTGATGCTATAGCAGGACACGAATTGCTTTCTTTCATGGACGCATTCTCTGGGTACAACCAGATCCTCATGCATCCTGACGATCAAGAGAATACAACTTTTATCACGGAGAGGGGAATATATTGCTATAGCAGTTTTCCTCTTCCACATATCGATCGATTGGTTGATGCTATAGCATGACACGAATTGCTTTCCTTCATGGACGCATTCTCTGGGTACAACCAGATCCTCATGCATCCTGACGATCAAGAGAAGACGACTTTTATCACGGAGAGGGGAATATATTGCTATAAAGTTATGCCTTTTGGACTGAAGAACGCTGGCGCAACTTACCAAAGGCTTGTCAACGCGATGTTCGCTGATCAACTCGGTCGAACGATGGAGGTATACATAAATGATATGTTGGTCAAGTCATTGAAGGCTGCGGATCACATTGGACACCTAACTGAGTGCTTCTCGGTGCTTAGGCAACACAACATGCGTTTGAATCCCTCCAAATGCTCGTTTGGTGTTTCGTCTAGGAAGTTCTTAGTTTATATTGTCACACAGCGAGGAATCGAAGCCAACCTCGACCAGATACGAGCAATAATGAACATGCCTTCACCAAAGAACAAGCGAGAGATCCAGAAGTTGACGGGACGAATAGCGGCGCTTAACATATTCATTTCTCGATCAACTGACAAATTCTTGCCCTTTTTCAAGCTACTCAAAGGAAACAAGAAGTTTGAGTGGAACGAGCAGTGTCAGCATGCTTTTGACGAGTTGAAAAGGTATTTATCAAGCCCTCCGATTCTAGCGAAACCTCTAACCGGTGAAAGTTTATTTTTGTACTTAGCAGTAACAGAAGATGTCGTTAGCGCTGTCCTTGTACGAGACGCGAACGGTGAGCAGCCTATTTACTATGTCAGTAAGTCATTACTAGATGCAGAGACAAGGTACCCGGTGGTTGAGAAATTAGCCCTTGCACTCATCAATGCTGCACGCAAGTTGAGGCCATATTTCCAATCACACTCAATTATTGTAATGTCAACTTATCTGGACGATTGACGAAGTGGGCGGTCGAATTGAGCGAGTTCGACATTGAGTATCGGGTTCGAACCAGTTTGAAATCGCAAGTACTTACTGACTTTGTGGCTGGACTCACTCCAGTTCCTTCCACGACGAACACTGAAGAATGCTACTGGACGCTCATGAGGACGGAGTATCAAATATCAAAGGATCTGGAGTAGGAGTATTTTGCAAATCCCCCGAAGGTGAAATAATCGAGCAGTCGTTTCGCCTGGGATTTAATGCTTCGAACAACGAAGCAGAGTATGAAGCCTTAATTGCTGGGCTACGTTTGGCGAAGGCACTGGGGGCTCGACGTCTGAAGATCTAGAGTGATTCACAGCTCGTGGTAAACCAAGTGCTCGGAGAATACACAGCCAAGGATACAAGAATGGAAGCTTATTTGAACGTTGTTCGTTCGCTTGTACAGAATTTCAAGGAGTATTCGATTCAGCAAGTTTCGAGGGATTTGAACACACAAGCAGATGCCTTGGCTTCATTTGGTTTAACTTCAGAGCCACATTTACATCGAAGCATTCCAGTCGGGTTTATTGAAGAGCCCAGAATTCAAGTCGAAGCCACGCACAAGACGAACGAAGTAAAAGAAGATTGGCGAACGCCCATAATTGCTTATCTGAAAGAAGGAATTGCGCCGCAAGACAAGCAGGAGGCACGAAAGATCCGAACAAAAGCAGCAAGATTTTCGATGATCAGTGATATCCTTTATCGACGTTCTTTCAATGGTCCTTACGCTCGGTGTCTAGACGAACGAGAAGCTATATACGTGCTGAAGGAGATTCATGAAGGAGAATGTGGAAATCATTCTGGTGGACGATCTCTTTGTAACAAAGTCAAACGACAGTGCTACTACTGGCCCACTATGCTCCAAGACAGCGAAGACTTTGTCAAACGATGCGACAAATGCCAGCGACATTCCCCAATATATCATCAACCCGCAGAACGACTATCGAGCGTTGGATCTCCTTATCCATTCATGAAGTACTCGATGGACATTGTCGGGCCATTCCCAAGAGCGAGCGGTCAGCGTAAATTTCTACTTATACTCACTGATTACTTCACTAAGTGGGTAGAGACAGAAGCGTTTGCAGAAATAAAGGATTCGGATGTTGAAAGCTTCATTTGGAGGAACATTATTTGCAGATTCGGATTGCCTCAAGAAATTGTCGCGGACAATGGATCCCAATTCATTTCGGGCAACTTCAGAAAGTTCTTTCTGAACTGGAAGATCGAGCTCAGTTTCTCTACCCCAAGGTACCCCCAAGGGAATGGACAAGCTGAAGCCAACAACAAGACCATTGTACAAAACTTGAAGAAGAAGCTCGAAGCACGAAAGGGACGATGGGCAGACGAGCTTCATGGTGTACTTTGGGCATACAGAACCACCCCCAGGAGAGCGAACGGTAAGTCTCCATTCTCACTAACCTTCGGAGCAGAAGCTGTAATCCCAGCAGAAATCGGTGTCCTTACACTCCGGCATCAATTGGTTTTTGAAAACGAAAGTCAGAATCAGGAAATGCTCAACGACAGTTTAGATATCCTTGACGAACGACGAGATCAAGCCCTAGTTCGTATGGCGAAGTACCAGCAGTCAGTGGCGAAATACTACAACTCTAAAGTTCGATCGAGAACTTTCAACGAAGGAGATCTCGTGCTTCGGAAAGTATTCCAGAACACTGCCGAGCCAAACGCAGGAAAGTTGGGAGCAAACTGGGAAGGTCCTTACAGGATTTTGAAGGTAATCCGACCAGGCGTTTACCGTTTGGAGACGAGCGATGGAGTCGAAGTTCTTCGCAGCTGGAACTCTCATCACCTTCGTAAGTATTACGTGTAATTTTGAGAGATTTTCTCCAACACTTGTAATTTTTCACTTTATTTTTCTCAGACTTGGTTTTGTAAAGGCTAGATCCGTTACGTCAAACGTTCGATACAATATCGAACCCGTAGGTCTACGCCTAAAGACTCAATTATTTCAAGACTTTACTTGAACTACGATCGACTTGATCCCTAAACATTGGGTACGTAGGCAGCTCGTATACGTTTGCACGAGTTCAGTCAAAAATATCATACAATTTCGATGTTCGATCGAACTACCTACGAATTGCTTGATCCCTAAACATTGGGTACGTAGGCAGCTCGTCACATTTGAACGAGTGCAGCTACTTTTCCTAATCAAAAAAGTATATTTTATGAGCTCGACGTTCGTTCGATGTTCATTCAATACGAGAGTACGATTCATAATCGAAACATATAATGTTCCATCGACATCACACAAACGAGAGATGTGAATAAACATTTAGAATATTTGATTAATGTAAAGGAAAAAACCATCGTCTACAAATCAAAAATCGATAAAAAAATAAAAAATACAAAATATTGTTCGCTTAGACTACTGCCGCTGTTCACAGTCTTCCAACAGATCCTCATGGACTGAGGGCTCGACTCCGTTTTTTCTAGGATCATTCGGCGTTGGCTCGATCGGGATAGCAGGTGCAGACGATGGACCTTCGAACTCATCCCTGAACAGTTCGAGTTCTTCATCGACTTCAGCGTCGACGAGGAGTCCTTGCCTATACTGCTTAAGCAGGTCATAACGAGCCTTGATGGTGGCCTTTTCGAAAGCATCCAAGATTTGAGTGGCGAGTGCAGCATTCTCGGTCTCAAGTGATTTGATTTTGACTTGCGCCTCATCAAATCTATCGACCATAACATTCATCATGCTCGTACCCTCCATCGCATCATGCATAATCTTCTTCAGATCGGCCGTCAATCCATCAGCGCTCGCTTTGACATCAGCGAACTTTCGGTCGATGTTCAGCAACATCTCCCCGTGCTTCTTATCTCTTCCCTCAAGCTCTCTTATCCGAGCCCTTTGCTCGAGATTTTTATCATTAGTTCGCTTGATGAGCCCTTACGCTCGAATATTAGTCTGTGATGAAATGGCGAGTTTGAAAATCCCAATGTTAACACTTTGTGTTGAAAACATATATGCAAAGTTCAATTTGTGAAATTATAAATATTTACCTTCAAGCCGTCCCACAAGAGATCATCAACGTGGCTACTAAGAGGACCCTGTCTTAGTGTTTCAGCATCCGCCTCAGAGAGCAGTTGATGCATGATTTCAACGCTCGTTTTCTGGTCTCGTAAAAGCTTCAATCGTGGTGGCAAGTCCACCTCAACCTTCGGGCCTTCGACGTTCGGCTCCGGAGTTGGAACTTTCGACTTCTTGCTCCTTTTCGCTGGAACCTTCCTCTTTCCCTTCTCAACTGCCTTTCTCTTCTTGGCAGGAGGCGAAGTAGGCTCCATAAGAGGTTCCGGAGAAGACTCGAGAACAGGGAAAGGTGCGGGTTCATTGCCCTGATGAAGGTTCGCTGCTGAAGCAGTTGCTGCAGCTGCAGCTGCCTTTTCGGCTTCCTTCTTAGCCTTTCGTTTGGCCATTAAATCTTTGGGGTTAGGGAACTCCATGGCCAACGAGTCCAAGGTGAAGTCTGCGATTAAAACCTCTTCATCAGTAAGTGGTTCGATGAACAATGGAGGGCCAAAGAGTCTCCTCAGCGCTCCCCTAACAAGAAACGGCCAATCGACCCAGGAAGGAACTCGTTTAGCAATACCTATTGGGAGTTCGATGAAGCTCTTCCACAGGCTCGACGCTTGAAATCTTTCGAGAGAGTGTATTTAGTCCCACTCTCTATTCGGCACTGCGAGCAACTGCTCAAGCTTTTCCTCGAATAATAGAGCCTTTGGCGGTGGTTTCTTCAGTTCCTTGCCTGCAGAACACAAAAATAAACTACATCAGAAGACATTAAAGTTAAAAAAAAAACTGAGGATCTTCGTTCGACGCTCTTCGTTCGACACTTACGAAGAGTACCCCACAGGGGATAAAAAGCATTGGCTAGATTGCCCAGTGATTTATCGTTCACATGCATGAAAAAGTAGCGATCTTGCCAATATCTGTCGGCATTCTTCATCTTGCCAACCACCTGCTTCTTCCTCCTCAGGTACATCGAGTACCTCCCATGATCCTTAAAATTTTCTTAGGGATAATAAATTGCAAGAACGTCGTCCACCGTTAGCTCGACGCCTGTTTCTTCTGCCAGTACAATCAGGCCCAAAAAAACCCTCATCCCATTCGGCATCAACTGAGGAATGGCTAACTGGTAGTGATGCATACACTGGATGAGGAGAGGTGGAAGTGGAAGTCGAAGTCCGCACTCGAAATAGATGGTATACATGCATATCCATCCTTCAGATACGGTGTCCGCTCATTCATCCTTGAATGGCAGACGAAGTTGGACTTCATTTGGAAATCCGAATCGACCCCTAATGTCAGACTAGTCATCTTCCGTCAAAACTGAGCGAGGATTTGACGTTCGAAGAAACGAATGGACACTCAAACGACGTGGAGGTTTTGTTAATCGAGCGATAGGGGGAATCGATAAAATTTCTTCCTCCAATGTCGTCGCTGGTCGATTCCTTTCTGAAGCCTCATTACTCGTCTCAGCACCTCTTCGACTCTGCTAATATTCGTGTTCGAACCTCGAACAATGGATGGTCGACACCAGTTCATCATCAGAACTACTGTCGCTTGAGTCGGTGCTCGTCCATTCGACATCAACATCTTCGATAGGTTGCTTATCTTTATCCATTTGCTCACAAACCAAATCTTGAACGAACGATGGAGTGGTTTCGGATTGAAAAGTCTTTTCAGAATCGAAATCCCAAGAAGATTGGGATGAACACAAAGAACAAACCAGAAATCCCAAGGAAAAACCCAGAAAAACTCGCAAAACCCTTCAACCAAATCACTCACCCAAGAGAAATACAGGAAAACTAACCAGAGAAATTCGGAAATAGAATGAAAAACACTTTACTAAACCAAAATTACTAAAAATGAAGGGGAAAAAGGGAAGAAATCTTGCCTGAGTTTCGAGTCTTGAAAAAACTTGTGTTCTGCCTTCAAAATGCTCCGAATGTAAATATAGGGGAATATAGAGGAATGTGAAGGGTTATATAACTTCGCAATGCATCCAACGGTCCCGATTTTTCATGAAATGCACGATCCCACGGTGTGAATAACGTAACTTTTTGAATTCCCTCTCAGAAGACCGTACGTCGCAACAGTTCGAATCCCGAAAGTCACGCCTACTCCAGCTCATACTTCTGACGTCACATCGTTACAAATTTCAAAAAAGAAACAATGTTGCCGTTTCGGAACGTCCATTCGATTTACGCCACGTGTATGAAATATCATTTCTCACAAGGCTCGAGATTTTCCATCGATTATTATGTTAGTACGTTCAGATTTCCCTAATCTGATGAAACGACTGATACTATTTTCTCGTTAATCATCAAACACTCTATCGAGGATTCATCGCTCGATAGAGTGGGGGGCTATCTGTTGGGGTTAGACTTCGTCTTCTCATTATGATGTTAGCTTTAACAGTTTATCTAACGAACGATGAACTCTCTATTCTAGCATCTTCGTATCTGGGCCAGACCCAATTCAGTTCATGAGTCAATAACGAACAAAGATCGTTCGCATATTTGGGCCAGTCCCAATACACTACCCTAAATGCAATCATTCGCATTCGAGCATCGAACATTGGATCAACATATCAAACATGATCTTTCATCCATCGACTCTATCGACAACGAACGATAGATTACAAGGAAAGTCTTGTTTTTGCCCGTCGTTCGTCATTCAAATCCTACATAAATTACGAACAATGTTATAAACATGCCTAAGCATTGTTTATTTATCATCGTTCGTTGTTCATATTCAATAATAATTATAAGGGACATTCCCTGTAACTATCAAGTTCAAAATTGGCAATGACGTGTCAAATCTTTCAGTATAACTGACATGCCAATAACCGCTACTCCCAGCATTAATAACCTATGCCAATAACTGCTACATGGAGAAGATGACAAGTGTCCAAAAAGGCAGTTTACCAAGAACTGCTCACCTGAGATTACGGGTCCAGAATCCCCATACTCCATCTATAAATAAAGGAGGACCCTCTTCAGCAAAGGATCCTCTCTTTTTCGAATTCGGAGATACTGTCACTCTGCCAAAATTTGTCCAGAAAACAATCATATCATCTGAAGACGCCGTTGTACTGAAACTTTCATTCATAGTGAAACAAATCTCGCGCATAGAGGAAGTAGCACATTGTTGGGCGAACCTCTTTATATCTTGGTGTTGATTAATTTTCTGTTTTTTCTTTCTGATATGATTTTATTTATTTTTTGACATGAATATTTCAGTTTTCATATTGCTTTACGAGTCTCATTACGATGTCTAAGGGCCCATATAATCAATTATTATATTTTTTCACACTAATTTTTTCGTTAATTTTGACTGTAGAAAACCAGCATTTACAGTAAGATAGGATGATTCTTATCTTACGGCTTTTTGTAAACAGGTAACTAACTGTTATTGCAACTCGCTGGGGTAGCAAACCTACGATCTAGTAAAACCGTAAGTACAACTCCGCCTACAGCATAGGCTATTTATTGTGTTACTTGCCTGATGTGTTTTAATGTTATGCGAAGATATGATGCATGATTTGTTTTAAAGCCTATGAAATGTCATTGTATGATTTATGATTCTCATTGTGACATCACGAAGCATGTTCACTACTGAAAACCGATATGGTAAGAATATGGTAAGAAAGTTTTGTGTCGTACCGACCTGCTCTAGGTCAGGTTTGGTCCATGGTTTGAGTTGGATTGGGCTGGCCGCCCCAACCATTCCATGACAGGGCGCCACGGTACGTACACTTATGTATGTAAGGGTCCAAAAATAAGCTGACTTAAGAAAGCATAATTAAAGCATAATTGGTTCATGCATTGCTTTATTATGATATGTTTTGCGGATAAATGGTTGTACTTGCTGAGCGAAAGCTCACGACTTACGTCTATGCTGTAGGTAAGCTCCCTACTGGCAATGTTTGATACAAGACGGTGGAATGCAGCAGAGCTATCTATGAGATTACGGGCTGGGAACCACTACGCATTTTGTCGTTATATATGTATGCAGTTTTATTACATTTTCAGTTTTAAACTCGAGTGCTTGATTTAGTACTTATATATATATGTATATACGTATGTTTATATGTAAGTGTATAAATCAAGTGAAAAATATATATATATATATATATATAGTTCGAATTTCCGCTTAATAAACGAGTAAGTAATTATGTATGTTATGTAAGATGTAACAGCCTACGTAAGGTGGGTCGTTACAGAGTTGGTATCAGAGCGAGTTACTGCCTTCTGGTCTCATAGTTTGCCTGCTAGCGCGCCACAGTCATTGTAAGTTAAATTATATTTCATGTATGAATATTTATTTAGTAAGTATGATAAGAAAATTGTATGATATCGATACGAGACCTATAGACGCGGATCGGGATGCTGCATCAATATTTTATGAGATGCAACCCCTACTCTTCGATGGGACTCGGCGGACGGTAGCATTAGCAGGATGGCTCCATGATATGGAGTCGATATTCTGGATTGGTCACATAGAGGCTCACCTTCAGGTCCCATTGGCTAGTCGATGCCTAGTGGCGGGCACTCGGATATGGTAGATGACAGTAGGAGAGCCGGCGATACCTAATGGAACATGGGCAGATTTCCGCGCTTTTATCATCGCACGTTATGGGCTTGTTCCGAACGAGGATGCTGATATGCCATATCGGGATCCGGAGATTTACCGCGACATGTACTATAGACGATACCTAAGTTATACAGCGGATTGGCATGCGTACCCAAACGAGTCTATAGGCCACTACTGCCAACGATTCCGGGATGCGATGTTGCCATATATTCCTCGCAACTCAGGAGACCTAGAGTTAGCGACACTACATCTCCTCATAGGAGGGTTACCTCCTAGCGTTCGGCTTTTTGTTCTTGAGCCTATGGCGGGGATGACAGTGGAGGAGATGATGCATGATATTATGGAGGCAAAGATTATGGTGCATATGATGCAGGTGGCGGTATTGGAGGATGATTACGTTGTTCTAGTTGATGATGCCGATATTGCAGAGCCATTGTTTCACGGAGGTCCAGTTCTGCCGGAGGATCCTATTCCTACTATGCCACTTCAGGCGATTCCCCCTCAGGAGGCGGAGGCAGATGCAGATGACGGCGATACGGACCCTGTTGATGTCTCGGTCGACCAAGAGGAAGACCCTGATGATCCTCCCATAATCATCATCGAGAGCGATGACGAGGAAGAAATTGAGGAAGAGCCAGAAGAATGGGAGGAACAGGAGGGAGCCATCGAAGAAGTGTGGGAAGGTCTCGAGGAGCCGGAAGAGGATCCTGAGGAGATCTTGTTCGACGATGGAGACGGGGATGCGGACTCCGACGTTTCCTCCGATATTACGGTCGAGTAGACAGTTTAGTTTGAACTGATGTTTAGTTATTAGTTTATTCTTTTTGACCTTAGGGTTATACATAGTATAGGTATGATGGTAAAGTGGTAGACACTTCCATCTCATTTTTGACCATGTACATATAGTCAGTATTATGTGTATAGGACATGTACATGGTACTACTCAAATATGATGTACTTTTGCATATGTACAAAGGAACAAGTTTATGTAAGAAATGATGTTATGATGAAGTAATGTTTATGACAAGTTTATGAAAAAGTACGATATGATATGATGGAATGTTATATGATATTTTATGATATGATAAGATATGCTATGGAATGATGTGTTATGATAAGCTATGAATGGAAAAAGTGAAGTGTAAGTATAACAATACTTTTTCCTTATAAATAAATAGGAATCTAAAGATGGTACGACCTTGCGTGCAGGTAAGCCAAATTCCGCAAGAGCCGAATCTTGCGAATGTAGTAGCTACCTTGCAGCGGCAACTACTAGAATAACAACAAGAGACAAATCGGCTTCGGAAGCAGATAGCCCATATGAATCAGGTACCTCGCGCTAACGAAGTGCCACCTCAAGATATTTCTGTACCCCCGAGAGCGCCTCCAGCACCAGAGTCAACAAGAGGTTCCTAGGAATGTTGAAGTCCCTTTAGCACCCGCTGGGATTCAGATCAACCCACCAGTAGTTCGGGAAGATTTATTATACGAACGGTTTAGGCGAATGAAGGCGCCTGAGTTTGAGGGGCTAACGGACCCGATAGAAGCTGATAACTGGCTCATTGATATCTAGGTGATCTTGGATTTTATGGGACTCACTGAGCATGAAAAAGTCCTTTGCGCTTCTTTTGCTCTTAAGAAGGATGCCAGACACTGGTGGATGACAGTCCAAATGCGCCAAGATGTTGCGGCTATGAGCTGGCAAGATTTTGTAGCTAAATTTCAGATGATGTACTACAACAGAGAAATTCTTGCGGCTCAGCAGGACGAATTCAATAGTATGAAACAAGGATCGATGACAATCATGGAGGCTGTAAAAAGGTTCGAACAGCTAGCTCGCCAATGCCCAGAGCTGATACCGAACGAAACTGGGAAAGTACGAAGGATGATGAAGATGTTTCGAACGGACATTGCCAAGCAAGTCAGTGCTTGCAGTAGCCCTCCAACCCTAGTGTCGGATTGTATCAGTCATGCAATAAGGGCCGAATACTGGATCAACCAGGACAAGGAGGCAAGGGCTCAGATTTTCAATGCTAAGAAAGAAGAAAAAAGCTGTGGTGAAACAGTTACAGTCAAAACCGAACCAGGAAGTATACTAAAAGAGTCAAACTAGCAATTTGGCTCAAGGTTCCAAATAGTCCGGGAGGAACAAGAGAAAGGGGAATGCGATCGGCCAGGGCCAGCAGAGGAATTTCCCTCAGAAAAAAAACAACCGAGGGAACGAGGGTAACAATAATGACTATCCAGTATGCACGCAATGTGGGAAAAAACACCTGGGAGTGTGCAGGTTGGGAACGAACGCCTGCTACATTTGTGACAAGGAAGATCATTATGCTAGGAATTGTACCTCGAACAGCCAGAACCAAAACCCTCAGTACCTAAGCAGAAATGCAAGCAGTCAGCTGCATGCAGTCCAAGCCAAGATCGAAGGTCCTTCGACTACACCTGGACGCTATAAGGCTCCTGAACCCCAAGGTAGGATTTATGCATATACGAAAGGGGACGCCGAAGCTGGAACTTCCCATGTCGTAACAGGTCAGATCTCTATCGCCGCTTATGATGCAATTGCCCTATTTGATTCTGGTGCCACTCATTCATTTGTATCGATGGGGTTTGCCCAGAAGTTAGAAAGAGGGGTAGATAAGTTGAATCAACCCTTTAGAACCTCTCTCCCGTCAGGAGAAATTTTGTTATCCGATTCTTGGATTTAGAACGTTCCGATAGTCATTTGCGGCAGAGAGCTTTACGTGGATCTCATAGCGATTAAGCTCCAGGATTTCGATGTCATTCTAGGGATGAACTTCCTAAGTAAGTACAACGCCAAAATTGATTGTCGAAAGCGTTGTGTTATGTTTAGTCTTCATGACGAAGAAGGTTTCCACTTCTACGGTCAGTCTCGGAATACAACAACCAAGCTAGTCTCTGCGATGAAAGCCTGGAAAATGTTGGCTAGTGGATGCCAGGGATACTTAGCCAACATGGTGGACAAAGAACGAGAGGTGGAGTTAGCATCGGAAGATGTTCCCATTATCAGGGAATATGTGGATGTCTTTCCGAAAGATTTACCAGGACTCCCTCCCGAGCGGGAAATTTCATTTGAAATAGAGTTGTTGCCAGGAGCTGCACCAATATCAAAAGCGCCTTATTGTATGGCTCCAGCCGAACTTAGAGAACTCCAAGTGCAGTTGCAAGAACTGTTGGACAAGGGCTTTATTCGACAAAGCCATTCCCCCTGGGGAGCACCAGTTCTATTTGTTAAGAAGAAAGATGGATCGTTACGGATGTGGATCGACTATCGGGAGTTGAATAAGATTACAATTAAGAACAAATACCTTCTCCCTAGGATTGACGATATTTTTGATCAACTTAGCGGAGCAATGGTATTCTCGAAGGTTGATTTGAGATCGGGATACCATCAACTTAGAATTAAGGAGGAAGATGTTTCTAAAACGACTTTTCGGACGCGTTATGGGCACTAGGAATTTCTGGTTATGCCGTTTGGATTAACCAACGCACCAGCTGCTTATATGGATCTGATGAATTGGGTATTCAAGGAGTACCTAGACAAGTTTGTTATCGTTTTCATCGACGATATTTTGATGTATTCAAAGTCCATTCAAGAACATGAGCAACACCTCAGGATTGTTCTGGAGACATTAAGACGAAATCGACTCTATGCCAAGTTCACAAATGTAAATTTTGGCTAGAAATAGTGCATTTCTTGGGTCACGTAGTGTCTAAAGAGGGAATTTCCGTTGATCCAGCTAAAGTTGAGGCGGTTAGTATATGGCCAGTACCCAGAAACGTTACGAAAATACGAAGCTTTCTTGGACTGGCTGGATATTATTGACGTTTTGTTGAAGGATTTTCCAAGATTGCGGCGTCACTTACAGCTCTTACTCGAAAAGGGAAGAAGTTCGAGTGGACGCAAAAATGTGAAGAGAACTTTCAAGAGCTTTAGAGGAAGCTTACCAGTGCACCGGTACTGATAATTCCTGTCGTAGATGCAGGAAATTTCATGATTTACAGTGACGCTTCTAAGACCAGATTGGGAGCTGTCTTAATGCAAAAAGGGAATGTGGTCGCCTACGCCTCACGCCAGTTAAAGGATCACGAACGGAATTACCCGACACACGATTTGGAGCTCGCGGCGGTGGTTTTCGCATTGAAGATTTAGAGACACTATTTGTACGGGAATAGATGTGAGATCTATACCGACCATCAAAGTCTCAAGTATATCTTCACTCAAAAGGAGCTCAATATGAGGCAGCGAGGATGGTTAGAACTCGTGAAGGATTACGATTGTGAAATCCTTTACCACCTACGAAAAGCAAATAAAGTAGCGGATGCTCTAAGTAGGAAGTCATCCGGTATGTTGATGTCTCTTGACAGGATGCCTAAACCGCTTCAAAAGGAAATTTCAGATTTCAACATGGAGATGATAACTGGGAAATTGGCTGCTTTGACTCTTCAGTCCAATCTCCTAGAATCTATTAAGCTTTATCAAGGGAAGGATTCCTTTCTGCTTAAGGCGTAACTTTTCGGTGGAAAGAATAAGGAATTCAAGACCTCTACAAATGGGATAATTTATTTCAAGGAAAGGATCTGTGTTCCTAACTCTGAATTTCTTAAGAAACAGATTATGTCTGAAGCACATGAGACGCCGTACTTAGTACATCTGGGAGTTACCAAGATGTACAAGGACCTCAGAGAAAGCTATTGGTGGCCAAATATGAAGAATGAAATCGCTGATTTTGTGTCGAAATGCCTAACTTGTCAGAAAGTTAAGGCGGAGCACCGACAACCGGGTGGAGATCTTCAGAAAATAGAGCTTCCAGAGTGGAAATGGGAACAAACTACTATGGACTTTGTAGTTGGTTTACCCAGGACCGCTAGCGGGAATGATATGATTTGGGTGATTGTTGACAGATTAACCAAGTCCGCCCACTTTATTGCCATTAAGGCCACCTTTTCAGTGGAGAAATTGGCTGAAATATATGTATCCCAGATTGTTAGACTTCATGGAGTGCCAAAGTCTATCATTTCAGATCGGGATGGACGTTTTACCTCTCGATTTTGGAAAAGTGTTCACACGGCAATGGGATCGAAGTTAAAATTCAGTACAGCCTTTCACCCCCAGACTGATGGACAATCGGAACGAACTATTCAGACTCTGGAGGATATGCTGAGGTCATGTGTTTTGGATTTTAATAGAAGCTGGGATCACAAGCTACCTTTGATCGAATTTTCTTACAATAACAGTTATCACGCCTCAATTGGTATGGCTCCATTTGAAGCGTTATATAGAAGGAAATGTCGATCTCCAATCCATTGGCAAGAAGTTGGACAAAAGCAGCTTCACACTACGGATTTCATTAGAAAAACCTCCGAGGATATCAAGAGGATTAAGCAGAGACTCGACGTGGCTTTCAGTCGACAGAAAAGTTATGCTGATAAACGTCGAAGACCCTTAGAATTTCAGGTTGGAGAATCTGTTTTCCTTAAGATTGTTCCGATGAAGGGAATTATGAGGTTTGGTAAAAAGAGAAAGCTTAGTCCGAGATATACTGGACCATTTGAAATCCTCGAGAGGGTTGGAAAAGTGGCTTACAAGCTTGCTTTGCCGCCAGAGTTAGCTTCTGTGCATGACGTTTTCCACATTTCGATGCTGAAAAAGTATGTAATTGATCCTTCCCATGTTCTAAGTGAAGAACCAATTGAAGTCCGAACTGATCTAACATATGAGGAAAAGCCAGTTCAGATCTTGGATCGGGAAGAAAAGGTTTTAAGAAATAAAACCATTCCTATGGTTAAGGTTTTGTGGCGAAATCATAATATTGAAGAAGCAACGTGGGAGTTAGAAGATGATATGAGGAAGAACTATCCCCACTTGTTTTAATTTTCGGGGACGAAAATTTTTAAAGGGGGTAGATTGTAATAACCAGTCTTTGTACAAATTACGATTTCGATTTTTTTTGAAATCAAAAGTTTGTATTATGCATGTTTATATGAAATGTCTGATCTGATTTTATCAGAATTAGAATTTATGTATGATTTTATTTCGGTCAACGTTAGACCAGGAAAATCTAAGATACGATCGGGACGGTACTGTAGTATAATACACAGTATAAAATTATACTGTGAAAAACCGTCATTATGAATATGGAAGTGAAAATAAGGTACGTGACTATTATAGAAAAATCAAGCTCAATACTTAGAGTAATAAGGCCGAGAGGTTTCAAGTTCGGAGAAAAAATTTTATGCAACCCAGTTAAACACAGATGAATTTTGGACTGTAGTTTAGTATAACAGTACAATTTTTAGTTGAAAACAGTATTGATAATATTCATATTAGTATAATATGGGACTGTACTTTGGGAGACAAGCCAAATGGAGCTTAATTAAGGGACACCTCATCACAAAAGATAATTAAGTGATTTTTGGATTTTTGGGAAAATATGGAAAGAATTAAAATGTTGACCATTGACTATGCTTGCCCACCAAGCAAGTCTCCCTTGGCCGGCCACCTTGCATGGGGTTGGTGAGAAATTATGTCTCTTTGGAGGGATTGAAATGCAAATTAGAGAAAGCAAAATCACCTATAAATAGGTGTTCTATGGAAATTTGACCATTTTGGTCTACTTTAACACTTTAGTTCACTCTTTAGACACCAAACCCTCACCCAAGGTCAAACTCATGGGAAGAGAAGGAGCAAAGGCTTGGTCGGATTTTTGGAGAAGGAAAAACAAAAAGAAATTTGTTGGATTCAAGCTTAAAGATCATCTCCCAAGTCCTTGAGGTAAACCCTCTCAATCCCTAAGTCTTTCATTGAGTTTGGAGCAAGATCTTTAAGTGTATTTCAAGTATGGGATGTAAGAGCATAAGCTCATCTTCTTTCTTTTTCTTCATGTAATGGTTTTATTGAGCTTGATTTGTGCATGATAGGGTTTAGAGAGTGTGATTACATGGTTGTATGTGTTTTTTTTAAGCTATGCTTTAGAAGGCATGTGCTAAGGGTGTATGCTCACTAAGTGTTTGTTATATGTCCCCAAGATGTTTAAGAATGATCTTTGGATTGTTGATAATGGATTTATGATGCATGACATGTGGAGGGTTTGAATAACCCCAAAAGCCCTAGTAATGGTAGCATTTACCATTGGGTTTATGTGTAAATAGTATGGTATGTATGAGATGTATGGTAAGGAAAACGTTAGTAAATGCGCTGCATGTTTGTCGTAGGCTCACGGTTTTAACCATTTGAGGTAGTGTGCATGAAATTTTACGTATGAACCGAAAACAAGATGAAACTGCCAATTCGGATCCCTACAGGGAAGTGATCTGGAAACCAAGTTTTGAGGCCTTTAAAGGCCGAATTTGAAGAAAGTCAAAACATGAAAGTTGTAGAGTAAGGAAAATCCTAAGAGGCAACGTGGACCGTTTTCAAAAATTAAGGCTCCAACGGCCTCAGTTTTTAGCAAAACCCGAGCCTGGTCTGGGCAATCTAGTGTTCACGGCCAGGCAATTTCAACGAGGTAAATGGGTAAGTTAAGGGCTGAACTGGGTTTTGAGAAAAACATGAAAGTTGTAGGAATCCCTAAGATCTACAACTTTCATGAAAAAGACTTTTGCAAATTCAAAACCTATTTTAAAGTAGAACTAAATTTTTAAACTGGACAGGAAAATAAGAAATTCCTGCACAGGATTTTAAAAACTGTGCAAGATTAGACGGTTTTTGCACATACACTGATAACTGAGTTTTTGGGACTATTTTCAGAAAAGGTTTTCAAGAATTTCATAGTTTTAGTATTTTTGAAAAATAAATGATGATAAGTAAGGATTTATGGTAAAGAAATAATATTGGGCCCTACCCAAGGTTACTTATGGTTACCTAATAAGAAACTATGAGATCTTATAACTAAGATTTATGATAAGTAAGCCATCAAATATTGTGTGGTTGTTGGTTGATCAAGAGCCTAAGGTTACAATTAGTAACCAAATTAAGTATCAATCTTGTATGTAAGGGGACATATAACTAAAATTATGGATAAAGGTTGGTTTGGATACCAACACTAAATGTAATAAGTTATGGTAAGATAGGATGATTCTTATCTTACGTCTTTTTGTAAACAGGTAACTAACTGTTGTTGCAACTCGCTGGGGTAGCAAACCTACGATCTAGTAAAACCGTAAGTACAACTCCGCCTACAGCATAGGCTATTTGTTGTGTTACTTGCCTGATGTGTTTTAATGTTATGCGAAGATATGATGCATGATTTGTTTTAAAGCTTATGAAATGTCATGGTATGATTTATGATTCTCATTGTGACATCACGAAGCATGTTCACTACTGAAAACCGATATGGTAAGAATATGACTAAGTTTCAAGTAAGAAACTATTTTAAGAATATGATGTTTATGAAAGATGTTAAGAAAGTTTTGTGTCGTACCGACCTGCTCTAGGTCAGGTTTGGTCCGTGGTTTGAGTTGGATTGGAGTGGCCGCCCCAACCATTCCATGGTAGCACGCCACGGTACGTACACTTATATATGTAAGGGCCCAAAAATAAGCTGACTTAAAAAAGCATAATTGGTTCATGTATTGCTTTATTATTATATGTTTTGCGGATAAATGGTTGTACTTGCTGAGCGAAAACTCACGACTTACGTCTATGCTGTAGGTAAGCTCCCTACTGGCAATGTTTGATACAAGACGGTGGAATGCAGCAGAGCTATCTATGAGATTATGGGCTAGGAACCACTACGCGTTTTGTCGTTATATATGTATACAGTTTTATTACATTTTCAGTTTCAAACTCGAGTGCTTGATTTAGTACTTATATATATATGTATATACGTATGTTTATATGTAAGTGTATAAATCAAGTGAAAAAAAATATATATAGTTCAAATTTCCGCTTAATAAATGAGTAAGTAATTATGTATGTTATGTAAGATGTAACGACCTACGTAAGGTGGGTCGTTACAGCCGCGGCCTAAAGGACTTGCACTGCGGCACCTAACACTCGGCCAAAAACCACATTTTTGCCTTCTGGAGCCGCGGCCTCGCCTTACTAGTGCCGCAACTTCAATTCTTTTGCTCTCAAAATCTCATTTACATGCCAAATTCCTCTTTAAAGTATTCCAATTGCACCAAAACGCAACCATTTAACCTAACCTACAAACTAAGAAAGAAAAACACATTAAACTAACAACAACGCTCGAAAAACCCAACAAAACAACAATTCAAAAGTATTCAACACGTGAGTATAAAACTCACTCATCAAGAAGGGACATATATCTCCTTCCCCATTTATCTCACTTAACTGATCTACCATTCCCTCCTTCCTACCAAAAATACTCTTAAAAAATAAATAAGAAAACATTTATAAGTAGAAGACTTCAGATGCATTCTAGAACTCAACATTATAAAAGTTAGACCAAGAAGAATGGAAATGAGTTAGGCAAACACTACAATTTGGTATTTTGGTACAGTACAATATACTACAATTTTCATCAAGCAGAATAAGGCTAAAGAGATTATAATAAGATTTTCAAGTCTGTGTTTGTGATGTCTGCTTAAATGGAGACAAAAAGATGACTCAACTTATATTATGACACATAAAGATACAACAGATTATGGAGCTTACTTAATGAATCTTTGTATCAGAATGAAGTTTCCATGGCCACTTCTTCCTTATGATAAAAAAGAACTCAGTTGCATAAATCTTTGAGCAGCCTCGGTGCGACCAGAACGTGTTAGAAGTCCAATGATTAAAGAGTAATGTTCTTCAGAGGCCTTAACATTATAACTGCGGGTCATTAGGTTAAAGATCCGGCAGGCGTCATCTACAAAACCAGCTTCATTGCAGATAGAAAGAACCACATGGAAAGTTAAATGGTTTGGAGTAAAACATTTGTCTCTCATCTCATCAAAGAGATCTATAGCATCTTGATGTAATCCATTATCCCTATAAGCCTCTATAATTGCAGTCCATGTCATCGAACCCTTCACCCGGATCGTGTCGAAAACCAACTTTGCATCATCAACAACTCCACAACGGCCATACATCTTAACAATTTCTGCAGAAACAAAATGGACCGACTCGAAATTTCTCTTCAGAACCTGTCCATGAATCTCCTTTCCAAGCTTCAAGTTTTTCAATTCATTGCAAACACGTACCATCCTTCCTATTGCAACAGAATCCGGCCTATGCTTGGATAGCAACATAGATCTAATCATAGAAAGTGCCTCATCTAGACGTCTGTTATCGACAAACGAATCAACCATGGCTGTCCACAAGATCACATTCCTCCACTCCATACCATTAAACAATCTTACAGAATAGTCCAATATGCCACATTTCGAATACATCATCATCAAGGAAGAAACTAAAGACACATTGGGCAAGAAACAATTCTTCACAGCATATGCATGAATCTCTTTCCCAGGCTTCAAAGCCCTCAACTCTGCACAAATAGGAATGACAGTTGCAACTGTTACAACGTCAGGCCTAACCCCTTCCTGCTGCATCCAAATAATTGATCTCAACGCCTGCTCAAGCCTCCCATTCGAAATATATCCTGACATCAAAGCAGTCCAACAAATCGCATTCCTCACCTTTGAGCTATAAAAGACGCGTCTTCCTTTTTCCATGTCCCCGCACTTGCAATACATGTCAATCAATGCAGACTGAATAAAAATCAGCTTTGAATATCTCTTTGTCTTCACCGCATAAGCATGAACTTCCCTGCCTAGCTTCCAGGCCAAAATATCTCCTATTGCAGGAAGAATAATAGTCAATATAACAGAATTTGGCGTTGTCCCTTCATTCACCATCCATCTCACGTACTTTAAAGCCTCCCATTGCAGCCTATTGTGCGCAAAACCAGAAATCATCGCTCCCCAAACAACAATGTCTCTTTCAGCAATTTCTTCAAATACTTGGCGAGCAAGCTTAATCTTACCACATTTAAAGTACATATCGATTAAACTCGTCCGCAGCAATGCACTATCAATAAAACCATTCTTAATCAAGAGAGCATGAGTTTTCAAACCTTGCACAAGCGCCGACGCGCCCGCTAAGCTCTTAATGACACTGGAGAAACTATAAACGTTCATCTCAACCCCCAACGCCCGCATCTGATAATACGTAGAAAGCGCGTCTCGGTATTTCCTCCCGCCGGAAATCACATTCCCTCTGAGTAGCGCGTTCCAGGGGTACACACTTCTGCTAGGACTTTCGTCGAACAGTTGGTGGGCATCATCGACTGAGCCACAAGCCGTGTACATGTGAACAAGTTTGGTTCGCAAAAACTCGTTGTTGTCGAGCCCATTGACCCGGATAAACGAGTGGACTTGCTTCCCGTGATCCAGAGACTTCGTACGGACGCAGGCGGCAATGAGGGCGGCGAATGTCGTGGGGTTGACGGGGATTCCTCGCTGGTCCAAGTAGTCCAGGATGGTGAGAGCCTGGGCGAGCTTGTTTTGACGCGCGAATCTCTGAATGTCGCTGCATACGGCGCGCGGGTTCTTGCTGTGGAGCGGCAGGGACTTCGGAAACGCGTCCTTCTCGGTGAAAACCGGCGGGTTTTTCCTCCTGCGGCGCTTCCTCGGTGGTACCGGTGTTCGGGTTCTTCGAAACGACGACGCTTTGGGTTGGAGAGCGTGGTGGCGGTGGCGGTGGTTGGAGGTGGTGAAGGGGTTTGGAGGGAAAGGGAAGTGGAAGTGAAAGGAAATGGTCGTTGAAGAGGTTATTATAGAATCCATTGGAATTAAGCTTTTCTATGGAGTTTGAAACAGCTACAAAATGGTGAGAAGTGAAAAAGGAAAAGGTTCTTCTATCTTGCGAAGACGATGGACGAAGATTCGCAGATATATTTGGGGTGCCCAATGCGCAACACCCCAGCCAAATAATTTTGTTCACACTTCACACACTTGGACTCAATTTTCATATTCAGTTTACTCTTTTTTTTTTTTTTTAAGATATTTATTTTTTGCTTATTTATATTTTTATATCATGTATTTTGTTTTTATTGAAAAAATATACAGCACATTTATTCATATTACATTTAATATATAATCTATACATTTTTTGTTAGTCAACATATATTTTAACCTAAAAACTACTCAAAATACCATTAGAGATCTTTGTTAAAAGAAAAATATCATGACACCAATTACAATTTCAATTTTTGAGTACCAATATATGTGGCATATAAATTTTTGTTCTTTTATTAATAAATGTTTAAAACATTATCACATTAATTAATTATATATATTAATGAAAATATGACACGTGAGTTAGTATTTAAAAAGTTAGTATTATAGTTGGTTTCCCTAGCACTATTCTTTTTGAAATTACTGAAAAAGACATGTTTATGTAAGGGTAGGAAATACGTACTAGACTATTTTTTCTTTGCTTCGGTTTTATCTCACTGAGTTTTCCTAACAAAGTTTTTAATGAGACAGCTTCATCTACTTATTATACTAGAATAATGTACTCTTTTTCTTTCGTTAGTCCCACATAGTTTTCCTAAAAAGGTTTTAATAAAGCATATTCTTAGTATTGGACATCCAAGAGGAGTGTTATAAACATTTCTATTTAGTGAAAGTCCATTAATCTTGTAACCCCTATGTTTTGAATTTCATAACCTCCAATGACTTCAATTGTATAAACTAAAAAGTCTTCCAACTTAGTAGGTTTTATTCTCCCCAATTACTACACCTTTTCATTTTCTAGTAACCTATAGGTGTGTTAAACCTATAAATAGAGGCTTTAAGAGACATGTATCATCCAAAGAAAGAAAGAAATATCATTCTCTCATTCTCTTGTATGTTTCTCTACTTTTTTTTGTTATTATCTCTATTTTTTTTTTCCCACAACCGCATAAGGAAAGAAATAATTCTCGTAGTTAGTGATGGGTCACAAATTAATTATTGAGAAAGTAAAAAATCTTATGACAATTAGTGGGAGCACAAGTAGTTTTTAAAATGTCATAAATATAGAAAAGTCATAAATATAAAAACTACAAAATATATATATATATATTTAACTTTTTCTCAGTGGGACACGTTCCCCCACTAGACCCTATTTGCCTCTGTCCGTGAATACAACCTTGAAAAATGCACCACCATTGTTGATACGTCTTCGGAGCAATGAGCCATTGGAGGAGACATGGTGGTAGAAGACATAGCCGAATCCGATAGCCTCATCGGCGGTGCGGTTAAAGGCGGCAGAACAACCATCATAAGGAATAAAAGCCAAGAGGGTGCAAACCCTAGGAAAGCAAAATATTTTGTCTGCCATATCAGCCCTTATGTTCCACGTTGCAATGACCAAAAACATGCATGTTGTTTGTTTGTCCAAATTTATCCTAAATTGTTTCCGAGCATGCAAACGATCCGTTTGTCTCATGTCAGATACTGAAATTTACACGAGTATTGATTGCCATCCCGTCAAGTACTTAAAGATGAAAAGCTTTTGGCAAAGTGCTGGGCTTTTGTTATAGTGTTTGAGAAGTAGGGGGCAGAACAAGTCTTAAAATTGAAAACGAAAAAATGATTTCGTCTTTAAAGTGCGTATTGAAATTTTTACCGTTTTATCATGACGGAGTTTATAACTTTTTTTCCAACGGTTTATATCGTTTTTTCTCATAACATACAATTGTTAAAATGAGATATTTAAATATGTAGCAAAGTAGAATTTGCCCTATGGAGCTCCATTAAAGCCTTATCTCTCCAATATGCGTACAAACTGGAAATGGATCTTTTTTAGGAATGCTTAAAGGACAGTGCTCTGGTAAACACACTCACTGTTATCTTCATTGAAATTATATCTACTATCTACATGCTCATCTTGATGGAAGAGGGTTTAGCTTTTCCATTAGTAGTTTCGGATCCGAAGATAATCTCTCTTTTCGAGCTATTGTACTGATTGTTTAATTTAAAGTCCGGACCATTTCTTTTAACAAATTTGACTCGCACTTCCCTGAAGAGGATATATAACCAGATCATGCATGAAGCATCAATTTTAAACTGAAAGGTGAAACTCGGACGCAGGTATTTAAGGCTTCTGAATCCTAGAGATGCTCAAGGTAAAAAGGCGAGAGAAAAATCACCATTATCATATTGGAGAAGGTTGATAATTTAAGGTTTGGTTTCAAAACCCCAACTCGTTTTTCACTTCTCCGTTGGTTAGATATGAGTCATTATGTGCCCTTTTCAAAAAGAAAAAGAGAAACCTCGATTAACAATTGGACCATGATACATACATTAACTGCAAGCAACAGCAAATCCATACATTTGGTTGGATGACAATGCTATTATTCTGTATGTTCTCTATGTACAACAACAAAATGCACTGAAAGAATTACGGATATCTAACAAGGAAAGATGTACGTTGTTCTATTAAGAATTCAAATCAATTTGAATATGCAGAGGTGTAACAAAAAGTTGAGAATCACTAAAGCAATTTCGTGTAACTTGAACAAAGCAAAGCTTACCTCTGATATAATCTTCACGAACTCCGCCCACCATCCTCAATCATCATTCCTTTGAGGCTCTTTGCTAACCAGATAGCAGTCTCCCTTGGGGAGACCTTATCTTTCCCGAAAGGCTTCAGTACAATTGCAAGCTCCTCTAATCTATTGTGCTGCAGCAACTCCGCAGATAATTCTAATAAGCCTTCAAGTGCCTCCGCCCTCTGCCTAAAAGACTTAACATCCAGAATTTCCTTCGCTGGAGTTTCTTCTTCAGTCACAGGAAAATTGGTTTTTGTTGACTCAGAGGAATCACACTTTGGAGATGGAGGAATGGGGTTTCTAACTTCCATCTCGTTGGAAGCTGAGTGCTCTGAAACATTTGATTTGAAACTCACAGTTTCGGAGCTACTGTGTGATATAAGAGGCACAGGAGCCGCTATGGTTTTCATATTTATCTCATCCCTAACGACATTTATTAGTGTACCAACGTCTACATTCTGAACCCCCTTCTCCACAGACTCCATCACCGGCTGCTCACTCCCAACTCGGAAACTACTATGGCGTATTACATGAATGACATCATCAAAAGCTGGAGGAAGATGAGGAGCAGATGGGTTGTCAATTCGTGAATTTTGGACAACAGTTCCTTTACTCAGCTGCAATGCTTGTTGGCTTGATGAAATAGGAGGAGCAAGGGAAGGGGCAGCTTCTGCTATGGTAGATAGGAGTTCCCTAACAGTGAACTTATCATCACCATTAGATATGGATGTCAGATTTGACTGCATCATTGTATCAGGCCTACTAATAGGCCTGATTTTAGGTGTATCAACTTTACAATTACCTCTTTCTTCAAAACATGGCTCTGGGAGACCAAGAACTATATTTGAACTAACCAGTTTACTCTCCGCATGCGTACTCTGAAGATCTACAACGGCCTCAGATGTTTCAACTGAGCATACTACAGATTTATTGTCATGTCCATCATTCTCTCCAGGCATATTTCCAGATCTGGCAGAAGAAAAATGAGAACTCGTTGAGCAGCGGGGTGGATGGGATTCTGTACTGTCATTGGTCGCAGGGTCATGATCAGGAAGCATCTTTTCTGTCATGTCAGTAAAAGAAGTTGTCGCATAATCATAGAGCTCAAATCCTTGAATTGACACCGATGATGAAACAGAATTGCTGCTATCGGTTTGCATTCCTTTGGAACTTCTTTCTTGAGCCCTTTGAGGCTCAGGTATGACCTTTTTAGAGAAACTAGTAAGGAAGCCATTGGGCACTTTTGGAGGAGTCTTTTCAGCTTCCTGAGTTATCTCACTTGTACACAGAATAACAGCATTGCTAACATCGTTTGGAGCATCAAACCCAATTTGCTTCATTCGTCCAGGAAATGTACTGCGTCTAACCAGAGATGGGGGAGTTCTTTGCCTAAGCTTAGCAGGAACTCCATCTTCAACAACACTCTTTACGGGACCAAGTGGAGTTCCGTCATGTCTAGCTTTCGTTTTCGGTAAGGATTCAATTATAGGTAACTGCAAAGAACAAAAGCAATACCTAAAGACCAATTCCGCTCAGATAAACTAAAATAGATTGCAGAAATATAATATTACCTGATGCTTTACTGGAGGCGACCCCTGAATCCGCTTTGCAGAATCAGAGGGTGCCTTTGACGGTGCAACAGGTGGTGCCTCGGGAGAGGATTTGAGACCAGGAGCAACGGTGGAAAGTTTGGGAATTTTAGACAGTGTTTCCATGTTAGCTCTTTGGATGGGCACACTGACAGCCTTAGTGCGATTGCTTCTCATTGGTGAGCTTTCTCGAACTTTTCCTTCTTTGAGAGCCACCATTATATTTTTTATTGTTTTTGGTTGCTTCGATTCAACATTAGTTCTCTGTTCATAATGAGATTTCTTTAGCACCTGCTCATCTACGTTGACAGTACAACCATTGGGATCATGTTCATCTCCGGTAGGTAGGAGTTGTTCAGTGCCATCTTCATCGTCAACTGAAGGCAAATCCGTCTCAGTACCTTTGCTGCTACATCTTGGTATCATTGCTGGAATGCTTTTGTCACTCGAAAGGAAGCTATCTTTATCGCTGCTTGAACTGTTACTGTTTTGGCTTTCCGCCATATTTTTCTGTGAATCAGGAGCTGCAGATATAGGCTTCTCTGGGGGAAAGGATGAAGGAGGACTAAAAGATGGACGATATTGACCAACATAAGGCTGCAAATATGGGTGCTTCAAAACTTCGGATGCCTGACCATATTAAAAATGTTAATGGTTATAATGAAATCCCGCTGTTTAAATGTTCACATACGTTGTAAAAGGTTTCAGGAAAAATGCTTACACTCGGCCGATGCTCAGGGTTCTTTCTCAGCATGCCCTTGATAAGCGTTTTCCTGCAGTATATTGATAAACGGATTACTTCTTGCTATAGAAGACATTCAGTATTCCAAATAACACGATCAAGCAGTAATATGAGAAGCAGAAAATGAAATTGCATTATAGAAGATCCCTTTCTCAAGCAACGCAGTCCCCTTTTTCCCCTCCTTTTCTAGGAAATATAAAATTGTGAATGGATCTTCTGTGAAGAAAAAGGATGGGAAGCTGCTAAATCATGTATTAATGCATCATTCAACTGCTTTAGAGCTATGTATCTTTCGGTTCTTTACGGGGTCTAACCAGGTCTAAAGTCAGTTATGTACTCTCTTGGTAGTCAACACATGGATTTTCAAATGCAAGATGTAACTTGTAAGCTTGGATAACTTTTCATAGTGCTCAATTAATTATGGAAACTAATATTTACGTAATTGTAGGCTTAAAAGACATTTGAAAGTGGTAGATGCATTTTATAAGAGGTCAAGAAAAGTAGATCCTCATACAGATTCGTGGTCGAGAGTAGATGCACAGGCTACTGTCACGTCTACATAACTTTGTCAGGCATCCTGTCTTCCTAGTTTCAACTAAAATCTTGTATTTCTATATTAAATGAAAGTAGTTAGATGCGTATTAGCATTTAATTTGAAAATTAAATTGAAACAGAACTTGAGTTAGTGTAAAATAACTTGGGAGTCTTCAGGTGCTGCTACATAAAGAAGTGAAGTATTAGTTAATGACTGAACTACACTTGGTCTAAATCTAAAAAAAAATAGTGACAGATATAGCTGTATATCTGCATAGGAGCATACACATAAGTATATCTGAGCACGTGAGCAAGGGCCTGAGCACAGCTATCCAAAGCAATAGCAAGTCAAACCCAAGGCCCCCATTGATAAAACTGAAATTACCCATGTCAATAACATTGTTTCGTTTTTTTTTTTTTTTATGTAAATTTTATGTGGCCGTTGGATGACAATGGCATTGTTATTGCATGATTACATATCAATAACAATAAGCTTAGCAGCAGCTGAGCTAACTAATACTTACAAGGATGGGGAGTAGCAAGAAGGCAAAGGGCCAATAGAGGAACGGTTTATCTTGCTTATCAATCCTGCCATATCCTGAAATCATAAATGGCAATGTTAAATGTAGCAGAACATAGCTGAATTGTGCAAAACGTTCACCACTTCTTATCGCAAACAAAAAACCCAGTTAACCACCTTAAGAAACGGGCCTCCACATATTTAAAGATACTTTTATGGTCACCATAACCACAAAAATCCTTCATATTTTTTAAACTACTATATGTTTGGTGCAACTCAAAGTCATGAAAGTTCTGATCCACGGTGACATGCTCTTCCATTATAAATAAACATCGCACAATTGAGAATTAAACCATGCATGCCTTGCACCATACCTCGAGAACTTATATACAAAAAAATTTATACATAGCGCTCTAGATAATTATTAAAAAAAAAAAAAAAAAAAAACAAATCTCCATTTAATTTCGCAAACTGTAAAGTGGTGCTAACCAAAAGAAGAGTAAGAAAACTTACAAATGCTTTGAAAGCAGGGCGGTGAGCAGCCATCTCATACATACAGCATCCTGGAAAAATGAACTATTTTAGGCAAAGGCAAAACAGTATATGCATTACATACAGACCACATAAGAACCATACCAAGAGACCAAATATCAGATTTAAAGCCATAAGGAATATCGGCAAGCAATTCAGGACACATATAATTGGGAGTTCCCACCACCTGCGTCAAAAAGTACAAGACAGTTGTTAATAATTCCCCATCAAAACTCAATAATGGTGACTATCAAATTTGTATGCAGTTAATAATATAGGAAGTATTCACATATAAAGATATAATACAGAAGTGGGTATGATACCATACTACTTGCTGAATATCCTATCTAAAATCTTCCAAAACTAGTAGTTCTTTCAAATCTTTTTCAAAAAAGTTAAACTAAAAATGAAAATTGAAAAAGGTCCATATAGACTTCAGTGAAAAATTAATGGGTTTGATCTTAAAATACAGAGTTCATATCCAGATCCTTTGATAGAATAACTTTAGAAATATTAAGCGCCCATGGTTGAGAGTGGAAGACACTTTACAAAAAAAACTAGTATGAGGCTTTGCTAGACGGACGTAGGGAATTTTAAAAGAAGTTTTCATGCAAACTTGAAAATATTTTAGGTGTAATACATACCGAAGAAGCCAAGTCATCTGCCTTCAAAGTCTTAGCTAGTCCAAAATCACCTACACACAAACGACACAAAAAGACAGCAAGGATAAGACATAAACCCACAATAATTCAAAAAAACCTTGTTCCTCTTTCAACTTCAAACTTACCAAGACGAACATCCTGATCCTTAGTGAGAAAGATGTTTGAACACTGCATATAGCTAACAAAGGTCAGAATACTGTATAAAATAAAAGAAATTCATACAACGAGTAGAAAGATAAGAAAAGACGTACTTTCAAGTCACGATGAAGAACAAAATTAGCGTGCAAGTACTCAACCGCCAGCAGTAGCTGTGTGAACCACTTACAGAGTTTCTGCAGGATATTCAGAAATCATACGCCAAACTCAACCATTTATTGTATCTGTTGCACGAAAGGTGTAAAAGGGAAAACGGTGTATAATCCCTGTATTTTAGGGAGTAGATTAGCTGTGTATTAGTGTATATTTTGGTGTATGTTCTCATTAGGGCAGTTTCCTAACTTTACGTTAGTTTCCTGTTTTAGGGTTAGTCGTGTATATAACTGTATTTTTCTGACATATCAAATCAATAAAGGTCTTATTCATTCTCGACAGTATCCTCACAAGAGCGTGATATTTAATATATGGCTTATACGCCTATAAATATAAATATACGCAGAGATGACAGTACCTCCTCCGGAAAATAAACCCCGTTTGATTTTTTCATCAGTTCAGCCCTGCAAAATGTTCATGCAAATACAATGCGAGTAAAACACATACTACATGAATAACATAAGAATGGAAACTCATAACTCTAATTGTTTTTGAAACTCACATATCTCCACCCTCGCAGTATCCAGTGACGATGCAAACATAGCAACCCTACATTACAAATTCAAAACTCAAAATTCATTGGCAAAAAATCCGCAAAAGTGCTTGATTGGCATCACTTTCATTTCTGTTTTTTTATCTTTAAAGTAGGAAAAAAAAATGAAAAAGTTACTAAAAAAGATTATAACAACAAGACCAGACTATAGTTTTTACAATTCCTGACCTTCTCAACCCAAGCTTCCTTAAATTCCACGATGTAAGGGTGCTGAATTCGGGCAATAAGAGCCATCTGTCTTTCCAAATTCCCAAAACACACCCAAAAAAAAAAAAAGTTAAAAAGAAAATTACCCTTTTTTTTTTTAAAGAAAATTACACAAATTGAACACAAACAAAAACCAAAATTTGCAAGAAACAAGAACACCAAATCAGAAATTGCAAATTGAAAGACAATACCTCTTGGTGAGCCGATCTCCGGCATCGCTCAGTTTGCCGAGCCAGCCTGATCTTCTTCAACACGTACCTGAAAAACCAACAAAGTCTCATTCCTTATAATACATTGCAAAAATTTAGTAACAAATATACATTTTCCACATACATATGTATATATGAATGTGTGTGTGTGTATATATACGTACTTTTTCTTCTCGGCTTTGTGGTGAACAAGAATGGCGGCGCCGAAAGCTCCGCGGCCGATCTGCTCCATAATCTCGTACTGATCCATCCGAGATTCCATAGCTCTTCGGATCCACTTTCCTCAATCAACGTAACAAAAATCCACTTCCAACCCAAAAAAGGAAAGATTCAAATTTCACACCATTTTCGAACTCTCACTCTCGAAAAATCGAAATGCCTGTTCTTCACTTCACTCTTCGGATCCAAACGGAGCGATTTCTCATGGATCAAAACCGAAACAAACGAAATCAAAACGCTTGATTTTCGTTCAATTCTTCGATTTCTCTGTCTGTCGAATCTGAAAATCGCAATGTCTGTGAACACTCTTCTTCTCTTTTACACTTTGGCAAATATCTTTTTCCTCAGCGACAATGACAAACGACAATAATAATAAGAAATAATAAATGATCGGATTATTATTTAATATTAAAAAATAAAGAAATAAATAATTCTTCTTCTTCTTCTTCTTCTTCTTTATTTTTTATTTTTTTCTGTTCTTTTGACTCTGAATATTTTTTTTTTTTTTTTTTTTGGCGTGATTACTACTGATTCTGTTGTGTAATAATAAGTGAAGAATGTGGTTAGCAGTTAAACTGAATGAAAGAACTTTCGCAAAAATGACCCCAAAAGAAGGAAAAATTAAAAAAAGTTTCCTTTCGCCCCCCCCCCCCCCCCGCCCGCGCTCTCTCTCTCTCTCTCTCTCTCTCTCTCAAGAGAGAAGGAACTTATGGGTGTGTTTGTTTCTTCGCCGACACACTCACCTGGCCCACTAGTAGTATGTATTGCATTTCCCTTCCATCTTTTATCTTTTTTTTTTTTTTTTTCTTCTTATATGATTTCGCTTTCCTGCTGTTGTTCACTTTGGATATCTATATTGCTTTTAGATGTCTTATTGTATTTAAAATTAAATATTAAAATAGATGTATAGGGTAAAGTTGCAGCAGCGCATTTTTTATATATTATCAATAAAATTCATTTTTAAATCATTCAGATATAAACAAACGGTTAAGATGTTACTTGTGTATGATAATTATCATACACTTTACCATATAGTAGTATTTGATTAAGAAATTAAAAAATGATTAAGAAAAATAATTTTAAAAAAATTCACCTTCACCGGTGGATGGTTGGGGGGGAGAGAGGGATGGGAGGTTTCTGTCGCCGGGGTTGGGAAGGAGGGAGGGACTGGGCTGGTTGGTGTAGGGGGGGCAACAAGGGTTCGTCGTCGGCATCGGGGGGGGAGAGGCAAGGTAGATCTGGCTCTGGGGGAGCAGGGGTCTGTCGACGTCGTCGGCTCGACGGGGAAGTCACGGGCTTTGGGAAAGGGGGTTGGTCTTTTTTAATTTAAAAAATTATTTATTAATCTATACTAATATGAGATAAGGTGTATTATAATTAATATACACAAATAACATTTCAACCATTCGATTACATCTTAACGGTTTAAAAATGAGCTCTATCAATAGGGTATATAAAAGGGGCTCTACCGCAGCTATTCTCTTTAATATATATTGAGATGTCTCTTTTAACTATTGTATTCAAATGTAATTTATGTTTAGTTCAACTCAGTTTTTATCATCTTCTAAAGTCAACTCAATTTCACCATTTACAGTTATAATTATAACTTAAAACTCAAATTTTAAAACCTCGTTACTTTGCATAAATAAGTCCAAAGGAGATTATTCTTTCCTTTAAATTGCATAGAACTTCAAAATGATCGAACAAGATCCATGTAGATTTTTTTTTTTTCAGAAAAAATTTCAAGTTTTTACACTTTTTAACTTCAATCAACGAAACACACAACTTAACTTCAACTCAAATTTATCAAGTCGAGCAGACATTTCAATCGCATGCGTAATGTGTGTTTGGATTGTTTATATTTTGTTGACGAGTAAAAGAAGCCTAACAAATCCTACGGTGGTGGGGATCCCCGAGAACTTTTACAGCCACAAGACAACACAAAACAACAAAAAGTAAAGAGTGTAGAAAAATAGAGAACACAGAGATTTATAGAAGTCCACCACAGATTGATTGGCTACGTCCTCTCTTGGAGATTAGGGTTTTACTATTTTTTTTTTTTTTTTTCATAGTTACAAGTGGTGTAATCTGTAGAATGTGACTTAGGGTTTTGATATGAACCTCGCCGATGAAACGACGAAACCCGATACCAAACGTGGATTCAAACCCCAAGACTTTCAAGACGCAAGCTTGTTTGAGCCTTGACCCGTTACCTAGCGAGATAAGAACCAAGACTTCGGATATTGACAAACGCCACACCAAGACTCTCAAGAACGTCTCAAGAACCTAGATTATAAGTTTGGCTGTTGAACGCCACAAGAATAACTTGATAAGTTCAAAAGTCTTTTCAAGAATGTAAGAAAACACAATTCTCACGTTTTTCTGAATTCTCCAAAACTCATCCTTTCACTATTACAAAGACGCCTATTTATAGGCTAAATGTTACAAAAAAGGTTCCTAAAATAACTATACTAATTAAGGCAAAAATCTAGTAATTAAAATTTCTTACTTGCCTAAAAAAGAAAAAGGAAACAATATGCCCTTTAATTGGCTGATCTCACATCTTCACTAGAAATGAAAGTTTGACGTTTTTTAAATGTCTTTATGATCAGCCGTAAACGTCCATGAAAAGTCAAAAATGCCAATTCTTCTAGAACTGAAATAGGATCCGCATTCCATGCTCTTGTTCTAGCCATGTTCTCATCATTCCCCTCCTCTTGAAAATGATTTGTCCTCAAATCAAAGTTCATCACCTGCGAAAAAGGGCATCTGCGACGATGTTTTCTTCTTCTACTTTTTTTTTTTCTTTTTTCTTCTTCTGTTTTTTTTTTTTTTTGACGAACTCCTTTCTGTTTTAGTTTCTCTTTTTTTTTTGACGTTTTTTTAATTCAAATTTTTTTTGAATTTTTTTTTGAAATTAGAAACTGAGATAAACTAGGATTCGAAAGAAAAAAAAATAAAAAATAAAAATTTAAAGGATAGATAAACCTGAGACTAGAACCGAAGATCTGATACCAAATGATGCGAACCCCGCCAACTTGAAACGACGAAACCCGACACCAAACGTGGATTCAAACCCTAAGACCTTCAAGACGCAAGCTTGTTTGAGCATTGACCCGTTACCTAGCGAGATAAGAACCAAGATTTCGAATATTGACAAACGCCACACCAAGACTCTCAAGAACATCTTAAGAACCTAGATGATAAGTTTGGCTGTTGAACGCCACAAGAATAACTTGATAAGTTCAAAAGTTTTTTCAAGAATGTAAGAAAATACAATTCTCACTTTTTTTTTTAATTCTCCAAAACTCATCCTTTCACTATTACAAAGACGCCTATTTATAGGCTGAATGTTACAAAAAAAGGTTCTTAAAATAACTATACTAATTAAGGCAAAAATCTGGTAATTAAAATTTCTTACTTGCCTAAAAAAGAAAAAGGAAACAATATGCCCTTTAATTGGCTGATCTCACATCTTCACTAGAAAGGAAAGGCTGACGTTTTTTAAATGTCTTTATGATCAGCCATAAACGTCCATGAAAAGTCAAAAATGCCAATTCTTCTAGAACTAAAATAGGATCCGCATTCCATGCTCTTGTGCTAGCCATGTTCTCATCAGGTTTTTAGGGCCATTTAACATGCATTTATACCCTCCTTAAAGATAACCATTGACCAATCTATAAAATACAAATATTTCATACTTGAATTTGAATGTAGAGATAATCATGATTAATTATTGTAGATTCTGATTGTAGATATCAGATAATTTTGATTGGTAATATAAGATTCAAGCATCAAGCATCTGAAACCGTGTGTCCTAGATCTCTAGACGCCGAAATTATCACTGGTGAATCAGGTCACGTCGGGGGGGGGCGTGATCCTGAAGATCTTTGTTACCTGTCAACATATTTGGACAGTCATTCTAATGGGTACTAATGAGTAAGAGAATATGTGATGTATTTGATAAAAATAAATAAATTTAAAAAAAAAAAAAAAAGAGAATAGATGAACAGTAAATTAAGTGGGTTTATTGTTCACATAGAGTAAAAAACCAATGAGTACAACATTGTACTCAAGTTGAATGAGACATCCAAGTAAAACATTAGTACTAATACTCTTTAATTTGTCATCTTTTGACAATTTGTGCCCTAAATTTTTAACTTTGATCATTTGCTTTCTTAACTTTCAAAATTTTTACAATGTACCACATCTAATTTAACTTTATGTTAATTTGGTCACACAAAATCCTTGTACATCTCATGTGAAAACAAAAAACCTTATTTTTTACCCCAAAAAAAAAATCTAATCTAATACAAATCATAATGCAAATCTTCTAAATAAAATTAACTAAATAAGACAAATTATAATAATTTAAAAATTGAGAGGTAAATTATCATGATTAAAAATTAAGTGACAAGTTGTCAAATGGTGACAAATTTAAGGGTCAACAGTGTTATATATTTGTTCTTTTTTTATATGTAAAACACAAGTTCATTTGCATTATAAGCTCAAACCAACAATTTAAAAGTAAATTCTAATTTTTATTACAGAAAACACTCTAAAATAAATTTGAAAAGTGAATTTGAATCAAAATATTAAACGGACGCTTTCAAAATTCTCTCTTACAAAAACAAAAGAGGAGGAAAATAGGATTCACTATCAAGAAATTTTTGGATGATCAATTGTTTGAATGAACTATTTGACCACTAAATTTTTCTTTGTTGTTGAGATTTGTCTCTCTTTTTTATTATTTGGTGATCACTGATTGAAAATTAGGTTGCATGCACTGTATAAAACCTTAGTTTTCACCGAATCTTTTACCTTAATGTATATTATTTTCATTAATTAGTTTCATAATTGTGAATTAACTCGAGTTAAAAAAATCTACTGGCTTCATCATGATTATAAATAATATAGAGATTAATAGAAATGTCAACCATGTCGTTTTGTGCCGTATCAGTCCAGTTCACAATCAACATGCATGTTTCATGTAGTGATGAGTTTAGCACGTTGAAGCTTTGTGTCTAGGGATGAGAACAAGAGGGGTTCGGGACGGGATGGTCTTCTAGCCAAACCGTTCTGTAAATAAAACACTCCACAAACCCGTCTCGTAACCCGTTTAAGTTGGCGAGAACGGAGTGGGTTTTCCCCCATTGTGGATTAGGGGTACCTTGTTTACCCTATTATCTATTTTCATCATATGAAAATATGAAATTTAAAATAAATCAAAATCATATTATATAAGCTTTCAAATATCTTAAAATTTGGTACTTAAAATTATATATAATATATATATTATCAAATCTCATGTATTTTATCTTGAATATAAAAATAATATATAATTAAATGGTTAGGTAGACAAAAGGGTTGGGGACCTCTGAACCCATCACATCCCTGTAACCATTGACAGATTAAACTTTTAATTTATTGATAATCCTAACCTGTTTAAATCGGGTTTTTCCTGCCCAATAAAGGTATCCCATGGATTAATGTATTAACGAGGAAAATGACTACACCTTAACTAGTCCAAGATAATTAAACCTTAGAGCAACTCCAACCGACTGCCAAAATGAAGTGGAATTTCATGATGGCACCGGTTTTGCTCTTCAACCCAGCACAAAAAATGATGATATGTTGATGCAAAGAATAATACTGCGTCATTAATGGTGCAACACTGTTGGAGATAACGTTGTGCTTTGTCCTTCTTTTCTTTTTATTTATAATAATAAAAGTTGCTTATAGAAAAAGTTTAATAATTCATATTTAACCCAATTGTATATTTTCCAACAAAATTACTTCCTTTGTATCTTTTATTATTACATGAATCGTTTTGTTTAACTTAATTGTTTTATTTTATTATTATTTATGTTAACATTTATATTGTTTAATTTAATTGTTTTTATTTTATTATTATTTATGTTGACATTTATAAAATAAACTCATATTTATGTATAATGTATCAAACAAAAATAAAATATTAAATATATTATTGCATTAATATGTTAACAAACATATAAGAAGATAATTGATAAAATAAAATAAAGTTGTAAATAGGATAAAAAGGAATACACAAAAAATATTCTTTTTCAAGTAAAATTTGAAATAGATGAGTTGGAGATAAACTTTAAATTTGAAGTTAAATTTGTACTATTTTGATGCACTATTTTGATGTAAAAGCTATGTTAAAATAAAGTTAAGGATTGGAGATAGTCTTAGGTCCTGCCCAACTCATAGATCCAAGTGCATCTCGTACTCGTATTGTGTCATGCTCGTGCTTTTATCGTCTTACAAAATTATTGAGATCGAGTTTTAATTGTGTAGTGCATTAATAAAAGAAATAATTTGTAACACCTTTAAATAAAAGTAGAGAAATTTTAATATATCATTTTTAAATTTTTTTTTGATAAATAATAAGTTTTCAAATATTTTAGATCAATAACATTTTATACCTTAAATGATTTACTTACGAAAATAATTGTAAAGTAAATTTACTCCTTATCTCTTTAAGATGTTTTTCTAAATACTATTAACATCTTTTTTTCTCAAAACAATAATACATTATATATAGTTATAAATTTTATTTTTATCACTTTTAAAATTAAAATGATTAACGTAAAAAAAAATAAAAAAAATCAAACTTCCAAGGAGAAAAAAAAGGTAATTATAGATTGTTTCATCGGAATTACATATTTTGATATCCAAGGTGAAATAGTCGATTGAGACTTAATTCCAGAGGATGACAAAAGTAATTAATATTAGCAACAAATTTTATTTAAGGTGATAAAATCAATTACATTGATACTGTGTTGATTGTTAAGATTTTTACTTTAAGGGAAAAACTGAACTCCTCGAAAGGCCAATAGAATTAATTGAATTTATTTAGATATTTAACTTTCTAATTATGGAGAAATATGTAACATTAATACAAAACTTACATATAATATAAAAAGAAAAAATTGTGTTCATCATGTCAGTCTATAATGCTTAATTGATCATGTCGTGTTTGACTCGTGTTCGTTCATGCCACGCCAAATTTATGTGCCTAAAATTATGGTGCTCAATATAGTCTATCACCTCATGTCGTGCTTAATCTAATCCAATATAACTTTGCATCTTGTCATCATGCTTGTTAGGTGGGACTTTCCAATGACATTTCTATATATAATTTCTCTAATGTTATATCAAACCTTATCGTAAAAAACAACAGGAATAAGTAGCAAAAACTGAATGGATAAATCGCAAAGTCAACATTTGATTAATTTGAAATACCCATTAAGCTGTCAATAATCATAAATTCAATTTGCTTAATTAAAGTTAATATGCACTTATTGAATTTATAATAAAATAGAAATACTAATCGGTAGTAGTTTAGTTAATAAAGGTTTGAGGCAGGTTGTGCGAAAAATCTTAAACTTAAATTCTAAAAACAAATAATAATATATTAAAAAAAAAATTTGTATAAAATATAAAAAAAATGGTTTGTTGTGTTATTTCTTTACTGAAAAAACATATATACATATATATTTTTTAAGGAATTGTTGTATTTATCAAATCTTGAAACATAATGAGTACATGAACTTAATTTATTGTTTTATTTCTATCGAGTTTCAACAAAATTCATTACAAGCGGAGGCCCTACTTGTTAGGTTATCAAATTTCTGTATTTTAAAACAATTAGGGAAAGGGAAAAAAAAAAAAAAAGTCTAATGACCACATTGTCTTGAGGGAATGCTTATAATTTAATCCCAACACAAATAATTAGTCCTAAAAACTTGTAGTTATCACTTAAACGGAAAAGCCAAAGAATTTTCAAACTCTTTCATGTGGTGGTGTGAACAATTTCGAGGATTTTCATACACGAAACACTTGTCAAGTTAATTGATTGAATTATACAAGGTAAGCTTACATGAATATTGTTTTAAAAAAAATATCGAAAAAATATTGATAAAGATTATCAATATTGACGTGTTGGCCTCACTCAATCCACAATCACCTAGTCTTTGTTTGGTAGAGTAAAAAAAGGAGAGGAAAGAAGTTGAAGGAGGGATTTTAGAAAGGAAAATAGAAATTTGATTGTTTGTTAGAGTGAAAAATGGGAAGAAAAGGAAAATATAAATACATGGTCCCACAATAATTTAATCCGTCTAACATTGCAAAGAAAATAGGAGGAAAAAGTTCGGCCAAAAAGTGATAAGTGACATCATTGTTTTGTTCTTACTCTCTTTTTATCTTCTGAGTATAATTATAAAACGTATTAGATCTAATATTTTTTTTTCCTACCAAACAATATGAAAGAAAATCTAATTCTTTCCTTTTTATTTCCATCACCTAGATATTTCACTCTACCTTTCTCTCTACTCTCCATCCCTCCTACCGAAAATTTAGGTTTGACTTGGCCGTGGCCCATGGGCATGGGCGGGTGTCAAGTCCTTTGGGTAGACTTTCTTTATTATTGAAATTTTTAATTTTTTATAATACAATTTTAATTAAGTGAAAATAGATCATTTAAATTGAAATGAAATTAATGAAGGTGTAATATCTGCCTTTATTTATTTATTGATTTTTTGAATTTAGGGTTGGGATTTTTGAACTCTATACCGTTTAAATGAAGTCAAATATAATATTTTATCTTTTTATTTGGAAGTGGGGGATTCAAACTCTACACCTTTTAATGAAGTTATGTATGAAATTACCCGCTAGGCTATATCTATAACCACTTTAGATTTAGCATTATTGTTAAGTTATATCTACAACTACATCTTTATTTATTTTTTGGACATTATAGCATCTACCAACTGTGAATATGTTAGCAAATAATGACTATTTTCTAAATTTAATAATCATAATTATCGTGTTGGCCTATGATGTTCTAAAGATTTTTTTTTTTTGGTGAATTATCTTTTTCTAAATTTTTTTAAGGAAAAAAGGCTCTAGAGGTAGTCCCCCTCATCCTAGGAATGGTAAGGAAGAGATGGGCCTCTAACTCAGTCTCTTACAGTCGTCAACTCAGGTCCTACCCAGAACATCACAAAACCCAATGCATCCATAGCCAAGTTGGAATGAGGGTCTTACGGGAGTTCCATGGGGATCCTGTTCTAAATATTGTGTCATGCATAATCATGCTCATGTAATTTTGTGTTAGCCCACTATGCTTATGAGCTAGTTTGCTTAAAACTCTCTTTCTTTCCAACCATAAGAGAGACACAAACAAACGTACTCATTATGGTAATCGAGTTTTTTATGGTAAAATAATCAGACTGTAATGCATGTTTTTTAATATTACACCTTATTAAAATCACATTAACATGCAAAAACATATCTAAAAATGATAGAATTTTATACATTTATACAAAGATTTAAAACAAAATCCACCCAGAAATTGAGGGGGTATTTGCAAGTGTCTTTAGATGGTGTTTTATAATGTGATTTCCAAAAAAATAAAAATATTTGAGAGAGTTTTTGGTTTCTAATGAAACTTTTACCTATGTCTACAATAACTCAAACTTTAAAAGTCCATAAATTTGTTATCTCAAGTTGAAATAAGATAATTTTTTTTAATTGTGTAGAATTTTGAGAAAAATAAAATAAGATTAATATTGATATTTTTTTTCCAAACATATATATCAAGATTTTATATTTTTTTTACTCCAAATAATTTATTTATTTATTTTACTAAACACATATTTTCAAAATTCAACTTAATTTCAATCAAAACATTTATAAAACTCTGTCTTCAATTATCCTCTAAACGGCTCCTAAGTTTTTATTTTCCGACAGTAAAATTCTCCTTATAAAAGGCACAAATAAAAAATAAACAAATATGCAAAATGAAAAAAGAACAATACATTAAGTGCCACGTCATGAAAACCACATGGCAGGTCCTTGAAGGGCGAGCCTAGGTGTCATGGCTCCGGCTCCGGTGGGGGTTGTGGGATTGTTTGTTTGTTTGTTTTTCTTGTTTGTTTTTTTTTTTCCCCTGCAGGTTCGGTGGGGGGGGGGGGGGGGGGGGGGGGCGGGAATTGTATTTTGTTCCTCTTCACTTGGCTAACATGCGCACATGCAGGTACGGAAAACGACGCAGACATCTGGGCAGGGACAGGGCCAATTTGTGGGACCCATACCAAAATGGTCACGTGTTCCATAAGATAGTCCTGTGCTACCACGTGGTCTTATGCGTTGAGTCTTTATAAGATAATCTAGACGTAGTTGGGCGTCTTTACAAACCGCCTTATTGTATATCATTGAATTGAGTCTTTTTAAAGTATTGTGTTTAACGCTTGAGCAAAGCTTAAGAGAGTAAAATTCTCTTCCCGCCGCCGCCGTCAACCAGGGCTCAGCCTAAGTACGCCAGGCAAGGGTGATTAACAGTTTGATGACTTCGACAGGGGGTTAGAGTTAGAGGGTTCTAATTGAGCGATTCTCGGTAAGATCTAGCTCGGTGAGCTTTTAGTACCAGTGACAAGCTTCCCACGATATGGGATCTGAAAAGACCTCGGCTGTGATAGTCATCAGTCCCTATAAGGAAAAAGATAAGTTGTACAGTCTCGCATTACTTGTGAATGTATATATGTGATGATTTATAAGTAAAGAGACCACCTCATAATGATATGAAGTCTTGAGTAAAGCCGTGTAGGTACTAGGCTCAAAGCATATAATTTTATATCAAAGGGAAACACAGATCGTTACATCAGCAATCCGATGTTTTGTGACGATCTCTGTTGGAAAATCTAAATGTTGGAGACTTGAAACACGTAACGAATATGCTTTTCTTAAAACGTTATTTGCCCTATATCAAAAGAGATTTGAATAAAAAAAAAAAAACAACACAATAATCCTGGAAGAATAACAATAGGAGAGAGAGAGAATTCAAATTTTTTCAGTGAATGAAATTTGATTTCTTCGCAACTCTTTATAGAAATCTGACAACTTTTGGTGACTCTCTTAAGGGAAAAACTACCATTCAAAAAACATATTTTTTCTGAAAAAATACAACTCTTTAAGAGGTTTTAGAAAATATATTTTTCTTGAAAAAAAAAAAACAACCTTCTAAAGGTTACATTCTTTTCAAATTTAAATTAAAATTTAAATTCAAAAAATAAAATAAATAAATAAATTTTTATTTATTTAATAACATTTTAATTACAATGCGCTACATATCACGCACACTCAAGTGCCAAGTGCACCTAATAAGTGCCAAAAGCACCTCTACAGACTCACTGCCCATGTCATGCGCGCGCATGTGTGAGCCACATAAGCATTCGTACATGTCACTAAAACCTTTCAAGATGGAAAACTTATAAAATGCTCAACACTTTCATTCTTTTCGCATGTGGGACTTTTTATACTTAGTTGTCAATACCCATTCAATTTTCTCTTAGTTGCGGTGCGCAATCAGGTAGTTGTTCCATGCAAAGTGAGAATTTTATGGTTGATGTAATTTGTTTTCATGTTTTGCTTGAGTTTTGTTATAAAGAAGATTGTTCCCCTACTTCCGGTTTGTATTTGTGTGTGTGTTCTGCTTGAATTATTCTTCGATGATATTTGTTGTCGTTTCTATTAGTATTATGGTCAGATAGAGTTTGTTGTGACTTCTGTGCTGTGAGTGACTCTCTTGATCGATCGGAATATTCCACCGATTGTAGAGTATTTTGAAAAGAGCTTTGTACATGCTTGATTATAGGATTATCGAGAAATTCGAAGAATTTTTCCGTCATGGGGTCTTGACTTATGTCCTCTTCGTTTATTTTTATCAGATTTTATTAATGAAATCGGTCTTAATCGATGATTGTATCTCCTTTACTACATGATTGTTTTGTTTTTGATATTAATGTTTGTATTCTGTTTTGTTAGTTTCAATGATCATTCACCTTGAAAGAATAAGGTTTTTTTTTTTTTTTTTTTTAAATGGACATCAAATAAGGTTTTGTGATACAGGAATAAATAATTGAAATAAAAGAAACCACATATGAGACTCTAAAAAATACAATATTGTTATGGTTCAAACCCATGGAATAACACAACAGCTAAAACAGAAATGTCATAGGCACATGCACTTCTGCGTGTAATTTGTTGATGATTTGGGTAAGTATTGGATCACTCAGCCTGTTATATTTAATCTAGATACGAGTAAATTAAAAAATTCTATTCTAGAGTTCAACCATACTCGGTCAGTGGTCAACCATCCAATAAATGGAGGTAAGTGCAAATGAGTGAGCACGATTTTTTTTTTTCCTTAAATAGTTTTTTTTTTAGTTTTATTTTTTTTATCAACACTCAAAATAAGCTATTTCATATATGCTTGTACAAAAAACTTTACACCTTAAAAGTTTATTAAGTCATAGACAATAATGGATTAAATTTTATCATACGTCCCCACTAAATTAGTTGATTTTATCGCTGATAATTCATATATGAATTTATTTTTTACAAATATAAAACAATTATAATGTGATATATATTCTCTGACCATAATACTGAGTACTATCAGTTGTACAATTAATTTATATATATATATATATATATTATGTATGTATATGAGTACGAGAAGTAACATGATCATCAACAATTGATCCTCTGTCATCCTAATAAATAATTGTTATGAAACTTGGCTTCGAATCAACAATAGAATGTGCTACCCAATGATATAAGCCGGTATGCATGTGATAAGGTAGCTTTTGAAGTAAATATATAAGAGCTTCACAAATATTTACATGAATATTTATAGTGGCATTATTCATTATTTCATTTCCACTTATATATGGTCACTCAAACTGAAGTGTCGCCCTCCGATAAAAAAATAAAAATAAAAGATTGACAATTTTCCCTCTTCTGTCTATTCCATTGACGGGATTTGCACATTATTATTAGGAGATCAAATCATAGTTTAAGTTAAAAATTTCAATTAGTCACTCCAAAGAATAATAATAATAAAGACAAGTTTTTTAATAGGAAATTAAAAATTTACTCTGCCTTTTCAAAATGGTGACTTTTGATGAGAAATAATTCAGAAAAAAAAAGTGGAAAAAAGAATTAATTAAGGAGTAATTGATCAAAATAGTCCCTAAACTCTTTATAAAGTGATGATTTAATCCCTATTTTTTAATTTTGGCTGAGAATACCCTAAACTCTCAAAATATTGACAATCTTGATCATTTTCATCAAAGTCTGTTAAGTTTCTGATGCAATCTTGCTCACATGATCTTTTTCTAGTATAATGACCAAAACACCCTCCACAAAGAAAAGGAAATCCCCTTAGTCTGACTTCCTTTCGGCCTTGATCTGTGGGTACCATTAATTCTTCTGTTGTATTCTTCCATGATAATAAGCAGCTTCTTGCTATCAAAAAACAATAAGCACTTCCATTCTCAATTTATGGCTTTCTTCTTCTTTTTTCTTCCTTTTTTTTTTTTTTTTTGCTTGAAAAATTAAACATTTTCCTTCCTTTCGATTTAAAACACAATTTAAACCCCAATTCTTTTCCTTTTGGTTTGTCTGTAAAATAAATAAATAAATAAAATAAAATAAAATTCTAGCTTCAAAGATGGTTCCATTCTAATTCCCTCCTGCCTGCTGAAAGTTTCTCTCTTTCTTTCTGTATTTTTCTTGTTTTGTTTTTTAAAAGAAAAAAGAGCAGAAGATGGGTTTTTTAGTTTCGTTCGGTCAAAAACAAAAACAAGAAGAAGAAGGTGGGTATTAATAATAACAATAATTGATATTGATGTGGGTGGAAATAAAGTCGGAGTGGAAGGATTGGGAGTGAATTGAGGAACACAAGCGATGCATAAGCTTCGACCGAAGACGGTGGTAGAGATGTTGAAGGAGAATGACATTCTCAAGGTTAAGCTTTCGACACCGCCAACTCCACCATAACCGCCATTGCCGGCTTTGGAATCGAGGTCATGGTCGCCATAGGACCAAATCCAAATCTGGGAAGCTTTTTTGGGTGGAACATATCCAAGTTTTTTTTTTTTTTTTTTTTTTTTTTTTTTTTTTCAGATTTGCTCTTTTTAAAAAAAAGAATATGTTAAAAAAAAATTACATGATTTTACTAATGACCCTTTCTATTTGGTCATGTGAACTGAATGTGACTGATTTAGTTAAAAAATTAACAGAGTTTGACGGAAATGATAAAATTGTCAAACGTTTTGAGAGTTTAGGATCATTTCGGCTAAAATTAAAAAAATAGGGACTAAATCATTACATTGTAAAGAGTTTGAGGATTATTTTGACCAATTACTCTTAATTAAGATATATAATATATATATATATATCAAATTTAAATTGGTGGATGGATGAAAATATGGTTTTCTCTTGATTATTTTAAACTAACCTTTTTCATGGTAGAAATGATACGAACCCCGCCAAGAATAACGAGACCCGACAACGAAAAAGAAACCAAAAACGTTCTACGATCAGGTTTGGATGGCAGACCTCGACCTGTTTGCTTCATCAAAAACAAGAACATTGGTAGATTAGACCTTAACCCGTTGTTTAATGTGAAACAAGAACCTCGGTTTAAGGAAGAAGCCACAAACGATGGTAGAAATCCGTTGATAAGGTCGATGGTGAACGCCACGGAAAATTCCAATAAGTTCGAATAGTTTCGTCAAAGAACCAAAGAGAAAATACTCTCACAATTTTACTGAATAATGTTATGAATTTTACTAATACTTAGACGCCCATTAATAGGCTAAATATTTCAAAGAAAGTTCCAAAAATAGCTATCTTAATTAAGGCTAAAATCTTGTAATATTCTTATGTGTCTAAAAAGATACAATCAGCCCTTTAATTAACTGATTACACGCCTCTAAAATAGAAAAAAGGAAAGTTTAAATATCCTCTTAATTTCAGCCTTAATTAAAGGGAAACAATTCTGACTTTAATCCCTTAATTTTCAGCTTATTACATGACAATAAGGAAAAAGGAAATAGTCATAAAAACTAAAATAGTAAAGTGGAAAGTAGCCAATGCGCCCAAATCAGATTTCCTTCCTAGCAAATGCGCCCAAATAGAAATAAGGAAAGTGAATAATAACTCAGCCTTGATTGACAAATCACTTTCCTTTTGTTGTAGCTTGAAACCAGAAGAGATGCCGGAAAAGGAAAGTAAGCACAGATTCACCTATTGACTTTTTTTGAACTTGAATCATGCTTGTTAAGGGCCGATCAACTCGTTCATCTCCCTCAATAGGCTTCCACGTGCATGTTTGAGCCCAAATCCCTCGAATCAGCCCATTTAACGCATTTTGGAATTTCTTGGCCCGTGCTCTTATAACTGGTTCGATAGGAACTTGAATAGGATCCACATTCCATGCTCTTGTGCTAGCCATGTCCTCATCATTAATATCCTCCTAATTTCAGCCTCAATTAAAGGGAAACAATTCTGACTTTAATCCCTTAATTTTCAGCTTATTACATGACAATAAGGAAAAGGAAACAATCAAAGAACTAAAATAGTAAAGTGGAAAGTAGTCAATGCGCCCAAATCAGATTTCCTTCCTAGCAAATGCACCCAAATAGAAATAAGGAAAGTGAATAATAACTCAGCCTTGATTAACAAATCTCTTTCCTTTTGTTGTAGCTTGAAATTAGAAGAGATGTCGGAAAAGGAAAGTAAGCACAGACTCTCCTATTGACTTTTTTGAACTTGAATCATGCTTGTTAAAGGCCGATCAACTCGTTCATCTCCCTCAATAGGCTTCCACGTGCATGCTTGAGCCCAAATCCCTCGAATCAGACCATTTAACGTATTTTGGAATTTCTTGGCCCGTGCTCTTATAACTGGTCCTATAGGAACTTGACTAGAATCTGTATTCCATACTCTTGTGCTAGTCATGTCCTTCATCAAGAAATGCATTAATTAGATAAGAAGGTACAATTTCACTTCCATCAAGGAGATAGTAGCAAGTAAAGGAAACCGTCGTCAATAACTTTATATGAGAGAAGTCATATTGCAAATTCGAGTTCCCCAAGGAGGATAGTAGCAGATAATGGGACTCAATTCATATCCGGTCGTTTTCAAGATTTTTACAATAGGTGGAAGATCACTTTTAGCTTCTCAACCCCGAGGTATCCACAAAGCAACGGCCAAGCAGAAGTAATAAACAAGACCATCCTCAATAACTTAAAGAAGAAGCTCGAAAGTTACAAGGGGGTTAGCCAAACGAGCTCCCAAGAGTCCATTGGGCTTACAAAATGATTATAGAATGACTCCTTGCACAGCAAGCGGTGAGTCGCCTTTCTCATTAGTTTATGAAGTAGATGCAGTGATCCCAACCGACATTGGAATACCTAACCCGAGGACCGAGTTGGCTTGGCCCAACAAACCCGTGAACGACCAGATGATGACTAAGAACTTGGACTTACTAGGAGAGAAGAGGAACAAGGCATTTGTCCATTTGACACACTACCATCAAGCTTGCAGCTAGACACTATAACTCCAAGGTCAAGGAATATATTTCTAGGAAGGAGACCTTGTCTTACGCAAAGTCTTTCAAAACATGAAAGAAAAAAGGAGCTGGCAAGCTAGCACCGAATTGGGAGGGACCTTACCGAGTCACGAAGGTGGTTAGACTTGGAGCGTACAACTTAGAAGAACTCAACGGCACTCAGTACCCGGCCATGGAATGCTTTGCACCTGAGGAAGTATTACGACTAAAGAACGACTCGAGCAGTACATGTCGAGTCAATTATCTATTAAGTCCTTTAGTTTTTATGTATTGTTTTTTACAGTTTTCTATTTTAGTTATTTTCTTATTTTTAGAGAACTTAGCATTTACGTAACAAAAGGCCATAGGATTGTAATAATCGAACTATGCTCGGTCTTGATACCTAAACAGGGTATGCAAGCAGCTTATGATACTATAAAGGAGTGCAGCTCGACCTAACAAAAATCATATGTTTTCCTCTTATTCCTTTTCAGGATAACAGAAGGAACCCAGAGCACATTTCATTTGGAAGGAACTATTTAACCATATCTGGAAAACGACTTACTAACGAGCCATCTGCGAGCCAACAGGGAGTCGCATACAAGTCATCCGCGAGTCGACCAGCTGACTATTCTATAACTCAATTACGACTCATAAGTCTGGCAAGCAGATACGAGGATTCATTAAATCTAATAGTTCCATCTTCTTCTGTTCTCATGTTCAAAGCCTCTAGCATTCAAAGCCTCCATTCATGGAGCACCCAAAGCCTTCTCGCAGAGCAACGAAAGCCTCCCTTGAGGAGTAACAAAGGAGCACTCAAAGCCTCTATTCTCGGAGCATTCATAGCTTAGAGCAACAAAGTCTTTAAACGTGGATTAAGAGAGAACCGTAAGTCGATTCACTGCCATAACAAATTGTTGGGCAACAGTCCTAGCAACTCTAAACAAGCTGTTGTCAGTTCTCAATGGGATCCCCAGCCCATTGAGAACCCCCTCTTCGTAATTCACCTCTTATCGCGAGGGACTGATCACCCCTTGCAAGTATGGAGCCTGGGCCATGTAATCCCGCATGTGCCACACTAATGGTCACAGTACCCTCTGTGCCCGTGTTCCCACACAGAGTATCAAGTGACACGTCAAAATTGTATGAACACCCACTATCCATAGTGGAAAGCCCAAGTACAAGGAGAGGGCCCTTCAAGCCGGGCAATACCCCCTCATTCCAGCCTCCGAGCTGATGCCATCTACGGTCGATGCAGGCCTGACAAATCAATGCTGATATCTGTATCGATGCCAACCAAAGTTGATGTCGACTGCAATTGATGCGGGCAATAAACGTTTTGTCTGAGGGAGAGTTTGGGGTGTTTCACTCAAACTAAAATATTTCAACTTAGTTTGTTGTCTTTTCCCAAAACGTTTTTGTCTTTTTCCTAAAATGTTTTTTGTCTTTTTCTGAAAATTCAAAAAAATTTACTATTGAAACTAAAAAATTTCAACTCAAACTCATTCACCAAACAAACTTTTAAGATTCAATAATCTAGCCTCTCTTCAATTCAAGACACCCTATGAGACCACTTAATCGGGTCGAAGGGTTTGGTTTAGGAAATATCCTATGATGCCACTTAATTAGGACGGGGTCTACTATCAAGATGTTTCTACTAAGTCTTGAACTATTTCGCAAACAAACAACTTAAAACTCGGGAGGAAAGGAATACAGGTATTTGGCATTTTCAATTGTCAATTTTGAATTTTGCTAGGACCTATCAATTTTGATTTATGCAAAGTGCGAGTCAATATCGACTCCTTAGCAAGTCACCTTTGACTCCCCAGTAAATCATACACGACTCAATAACGAGCCACAAACGATTCGTCCACAAATCAGGGAGCAGTTTTTCCTACGATTCATGAATGAGTTAGCCCGCAGGTATGGATTAACACTCAAACACAAGCAATGATTCATACAAGTTTAAATGCAGAAGATTCAAAACAAATCCAGGCAAAAGAAAGCTATTCAAATTATGACCAAATAGCCTGAGATCCTCATCAACAGGCAAAAAAGTCTTACAGTTTAGAAAAAAAGGTAAGAAAACAAAAAACTAAAAGAGGTAAAATATAGATTAGGGAAGGACGTCGTTCACTCAACTTTCTTCTTGGCCTCTTCATCAGCAGTCTCCTTGAAATTCTTCTGTGATCCGTTGGCTGCAGCCTCCTCACCATCAGCCTAACGAGTCATCGCCTCGATGACTTCATCCAGGCGACCCTTGTTCTCATCGTCCTCATCATTGGAGAAGTAGCCGGCCAATCGCAGGATCTTAGCATCAACCTCTTAGTCAACCAGCTAGGCATTGTGGAATTGATGCAGAGTGTCGAGCCTAGCATGAGACCAACCGAAGGTGTATTGATCCCTCCCCTCCTCGATAAGCTCGGAGATGTGATTGTCTTTCTTCATCAATGAATTTTATAGCCTTCTCCAACTAGCCACGGAACAGACTCTCGGAGTCTTGGACCGACCTCATCTCGTTCTCCAATTTAGCCTTATGTTTGTTTCCACTATCTGGTTCTGGTTGCCAACTCCAATCAATGGCGGCATAGTGGGTAGACATGGTAAGGACCAACTGATGATCATGCAACGACTTCAGAATGATGACAGAACGACCAAACTAAAAGGCAATTCTTTAACTAACGTTTTACTTGAATAGTTTTTGCAATAGTAGCCTTGGTACAACACAACGAAAAGGTCGAGACAAGAGGTGATGAGAGTCAGTTTCAGTCATCAAGAACTTCACCATCTAGTAAGCAACATGATGATTATCTTTGATGGATAGGCCTTGCAGAACCGTCAGCGTGAAGTGCCACTCCTCATCCTCCCTCTTACGCTTTGGTGGCCTGGGAGTTGAGTGCGAGCAACTGGCAAAGGAGTAGTCGAGTGCTTGTCACTAGTGCGATCGGCGCGGAAGAAGAAACAAGAACTTTAACCTTAAGAGGAGTGGGCCTGCGTCGCAACATACACTCCAAAACCCTCGTCAGTAGATGGAAAACCTCTGCTTTGCTCTTTCCTTTTCCTACAAGACGAATCATCAAGACCACAAACGAGGTGAGGTAACAAAATGAAAAGGCTTCATTTTCTTTTCAATACTCACCAGACATGTTTGCAAACGACTCTAGTTCTCGAGCAACTGAGAAGGAGGAGAATGAGGCTTAAACGCAACCAAGATCTTGTTGACCCGAGTCAGCAACTATGGAGACAATCGAGGGGCTTTAGTCAAGAAGCTCTATGTAAAATAAGCATCACGAAGATTAGAAACATGTCAAACAAGTAGTAACAAATCACAGTGAATCAACTCGACCCACGAATTTCTCGAATGACTCACCGAGCCGACCCTAGACAATTGGAGTTGTCCTGGGCAGCCCTTAGCATCCACCAGTCCACGGCCCATGGCGTAGCGATTCTTCCAGTGGCAGTCAGAGTTGGTGCTCTCTTCATACTTCAAAGTATTTCTGCTCCTCTTCACAAATGCGAACCGACCTTTGGAATCGGAGTTCTGCTTCAAGAAGTACAGGGCTCGGAAATCTTCCTCACCCACTGTCAAGTCCTCTTGATTCGGCGAGTCCTTGCACACTGAGAATGGCCTTCCATGAGTTTGGCATCAATTGGCCCAAAGTGATTAGGTAGTGCGCCAACACCGTCAAAGCCAGCCGCGACATAGGGAAGGTCAACCCCAACAAAAAGATGATCGTGTAGATGGCGAACCAAACCTCACAAGGATTATCAGCCTTTTTCTCTGGATGAGGAGCGCGGACTTCCATCCCGGCAGAGAGGTCAAACTCCTTTCGCCATCCTCCGATCTACTCTGCAATCAGAATCGACTCAGGATTTTCCACCAGATGGCCTCAACCGACGTAGTGAGGATCATCGTCCTCTGCCATCCGCAGTCTCGTGAGTCGCCTTGATCATCTTCAGCAAGTTATCCATCACAACAGACATGGCCTAGACTCTAATGCAGGTAAAGTTCAAACCCAACGACGCCCGGAGCCAGAAACCCGAGAAATCACAATAATTCGCAGGTCGCACGGAAAGGAAAAGCAATGAAAACAAAAGAAAAAAGACAAAGGAAGGACGAATCGTACCTGTGAAGAAGATTGCAGAAGAAGATGAAGAGTTCAGACTTGGGAGCGATTGAGAGAGAGAAAGCTTTCGAGAGAAGGAAGATGGGTAAGGGAAATGAGAAGATTTCAGAAATCCCGAATCTTAACTTCCCCCTAAATTCGAATCAACAGTCATGATTACTCTTCATTAACGGTCGAGATTGATTGGGCAGTTTTTCATTATTTCAAATATCAGAAAACGCACTTAAGGAGTATGCGAGTCGTCCCAGAAAGTTTACGAGTCACTTAGGAGTTGATGACGAGTCATCTGCCAGTTGCTAGGAAGCACAATTTAGACAAAAATACTTCTTAAGCCAATTTACAATCGACTACGGAGTGGGGGGCTTATTGTTGAGGTCAGATTCCGTACCTTATTTCTCATTGTACACGTGTCCCCGAATAAGTCATGGGAGAGAACAAGACGACTCGAAGATAGGAAGCTTAGAAGACCCGAGAATGACTCCAGGACGACGGGAGAACGACTGGTAGGCAATTGGAAGGTCAGCATAGCTAAATAAGGAGAGTTGACTTTATGGGTAGGATCAAGAAACTAAATTCAGCAAATCAGTCAAGGAAATCAGCCAAGAAGTTCATATCTCACATTAAAGGCAGTTTCCTGATATCTTTTAGTCATTCATGAATTGGAAAGTCAAGCAATACAGAAAAGGGCAACCACCCATCAGCATTCAAGGTATATTCTACCAGATTCAGGCAACTCAAGGCATCAAGTTATTCCTTATAAATCAAGGCTTACTTTGCAAGCCTAGGGATCTTCTTTTTCCGACCATTCCGGACATCCAACACATTGTACTCAACAATATTCACACAATATGCCCTGAATTTCTCTGTATCACATCATCCCCCATCTTTTTCTACCCCTTTCTTACTCAAAATCATCATTGTAATGTTCTTTTGCATATAGTGGAAGCTCCCGAAAGCATTACAGAAGATGTAACTTAAAGATTACAGATGAACCTCAATAAAATCAGTTGTCTTTGTCTCTATTTACTTTATTTTATTTTCTGCAACTCACTAACAAAACACTGACGAACAACCAACGAGCCGCCCATCATCCTATTTTGATCATTGACCTTATTTTTCTTTGATTGTAGATTCAACCCTCTACAAGCAATATATTCCATTATTCG